>PVHT021183569.1:108410-213830 GCA_004024745.2 Catagonus wagneri
GAGGTTCCCAGGCTAGGGGTCTAATTGGAGCTGTAGCCGCCGGCCTACGCCAGAGCCACAGCAACGCAGGATCCGAGCCGTATCTGCGACCTACACCACAGCTCACGGCAATGCCGGATCGTTAACCCGCTGAGCGAGGCCAGGGATCGAACCCGCAACCTCATGGTTCCTAGTCGGATTCGTTAACCGCTGCGCCACGACGGGAACTCCCTGGTGCAGACTTTGATGCAAAGAGATAAAGGGCGAAAACCCTTCCTCCGTCCCAACCCCCGGCTCTGCAAGCAAGCAAGCAAGCAAGCAGAGGCGCGCGCACACAGGCACCCCGCGGGCACGCGCACGCGCACACGCGCTCCCACGCACACGTGCACTGCTTTTCCTTCCACACGTGACTACGTGCCACACATTCGCCACCCGGTTTCCCCCTGCTGCGGCTTCTGGGGCCTCAGAGTTCCGCGTGGGCGGACACTCCCCGCGCAGCGTCCAGCTCTGTGCTTTGCACCCTCTTCAGGTACCAAGGGTGCGGCGAGGCTGGCCTGTGTCCGCGACAGTGCGCACGCGCGGGCCAGGGTGGCCTCGGGATCCACCCAGAGGTGGGATGCAGGTCAAACACGGCGAGCAGCTGCGGTCACGGTGACCCGCGCATAAGCAGCCCCTGCACCGAACCTCTGCTCTCGCTGTTCTGAGCGCTCTGCGCACGTGGCGCCCTGGTCCCCCCACCCCCGTCGCCCTGCGCTTAGGTCTTGTCCTAAGCCCCGATTTACAGTAAGGAATCTGAGGCCCAGGGAGGCTGTGACAGGGGTCGGGAGGACCAGAGGGCACTTCGTGCCAGGTCAGCCTGGGCTCTGCTGCCGGCCTCTGGGCGTTCTCAGCCTGGCGGGAAGGGCAAAGACCCTGTCCCTTCACCCCCAGCAAGCAGGGGCTGTGCCGAGCTCTGACCAGCCCTGGGCCCACCCAGGAGCCTGCAGCACCAACGTGGGCCTCCCCCGGGGGGAGCCAGGGCCCCCCCTGCGGCCTCCTCCGTGGACTGCTCCTCTGGGATCCCACAGAATTCCAGCGGCCAGGGGAGACAGTGAACTCAGAGGTGGGGTGGCAGAGACTGGAGGTGACAGGAAGACGGGGTCCCCGGGGGCGGTGCTGGTATGAGAAAGCAGCCCCCTCTGTGGCTTCCGGTGGCAGGGCTCCCAGTGGGAGATCCTGGCTGTCACCTACCCAGGGAGGCTTGACGGGAGGGAGGGGCCCACAGAGCCATCAGAGCTGGGCGGGGACCAGTTCTTTGCGTGGCGGAGGGTGGCAGACAGGTGCCTTGCTGTGCTTGAGGCGGGCCGAGAGGGTGAGAGGGTGGCACTTGCGGTTCTGGCCCAGTGAGGTTTCACCAAGCGAATAAATCTTTCTTTCCATGTTCCTGACAAAGAAGGAAGGAGGCTCGGTCTGCCTGCGGCCCCTGTGCTTTCCCGTGGGGACCAGTGGCCGAAGGAGTCCAGGGCCTATGAGGACAGCAGGTGGCGCGAAGCCCGCCGTGCTCAGCGTGCTATCCATGGCACACGCCACGGTCGCCATGCTGGCTTCCTGACTTTTCTGCAAATGTTGCCGCTTTACATTTCACACGTCGCATGATTCCTGTAGCAGCAAAATGCTCAGGACAGAAGCAACCAGTAGGTTTTTTGGCAGATGAACGGGTAAATAAGCCACAGTCCTCCAGACAATGGACTGTCACTCGGCGTTAAAAAGAAAGGAGTGTTCTGTTTTCTTCTGGCAAAGTGGGTTAAGGATCTGGTGTTGTCACTGCTTCAGGTTGCTGGTGTGGTATGGGTTTGGTCCATTAAAAAACTGGAGTTTCCATCGTGGCTCAGTGGTTAACGCATTAGACTAGGAACCATGGGGTTGCGGGTTCGATCCCTGGCCTTGCTCAGTGGGTTAAGGATCTGGCATTGCCGTGAGCTGTGGTGTAGGTTGCAGACGCGGCTCGGATCCCGCGTTGCTGTGGCTGTGGCGTAGGCTGGTGGCTACAACTCCAATTAGACCCCCAGTCTGGGAACCTCCATATGCCGCAGGTGCGGCCCTAGATAAGGCAAAAAGACAAAAAAAACCCTAAAACCAGGAGTTCCCATCGTGGCGCAGCAGAAATGAATCCAACTAGGAACCATGAGGTTGTGGGTTAGATCCCTGGCCTCGCTCAGTGGGTTAAGGATCCGGCATTGCTGTGGCTGTGGTGTAGGCTGGCAGCTGTAGCTCTGATTCGACCCCTAGCCTGGGAACCTCCACATGGTGCAAGTGCAGCCCTAAAAAGCAAAAAAAAAAAAAA
This sequence comes from Catagonus wagneri, assembly GCA_004024745.2. Lineage (NCBI taxonomy): Eukaryota > Metazoa > Chordata > Mammalia > Artiodactyla > Tayassuidae > Catagonus > Catagonus wagneri. The sequence goes on from PVHT021183569.1 coordinate 110,713, forward strand.
AAGAAAAGAAAACGAAAACCAAACAAAACGATAACGTCACAGGGAGACGTGAAGAGAAGAATCCCAGAGGTTTTGGTGCGACCTGATGTATATGTGACATTTGCAGGCCCTTTTAGAAAATTTCTTTAAATATTTTTTATTTTTTTATTTTATATTTTATTTTATTTGTTTGCACTCCGAGTCCATATATCTATTTTATTTTTTCAGGAAATTATATTTTTCTTTTACAGAGCACAACAGGAACCAAAGTAAAAGAGTAATAGATACAGCATTCAGGATAAATCATATCTTTAAAATAATAATAAAAAAAATTTACACCTTGTCCTATATCCTGTTAGTATGTTCATAATATGACCATGATTGGAAAACAAAACAAAACAAAAAGCAAGCATTTACAATTTTTTTGATAGACTTTTTATGCCAGGAATGGATTAATTGTCAACAGAAATTTTATATTAGTCAGGCTGATGTAAATCTATTTTGGTAAGAAATCATTAACAAATTTATCTGGAAATAGATAAAAATACTGCCCCTTGATAATAAATCTTTTTTTCTTTGATGCAAACAGCTAGAACACCTTTTTCTTTTCCTTTTTTTGATATTCTAAGACAAAAGAAATGGTTAATATATTTTATTTTTTAAATAAAAAATATTTATTTTATTTTTGTCTTTTTAGGGCCACACCTGCGGCATATGGAGGTTCCCAGGCTAGGGGTTGAATTGAAGCTGCAGCTGCCAGCCTACGCCACAGTCACAGCAACATGGGATCCGAGCCAAGTCTGACACCTACACCGCAGCTCATGGCAACAATGGATGTTCAACCCACTGAGCGAGGCCAGGGATCAAACCTGCGTCCTCATGGATACTAGTCAGGTTCGTTAACTGCTGAGCCACAAAGGGAACTCCTATAGCTATTCTAAAAATTATTCTCGTCCCTAGTTAGGAAGTAATAGCCATTATTTTGGAGAACTGCGAAAACACTGCAAATGCAAAGATGAGCCCAGACACCTGCCACGCGCCCCTCAGAGGAGACGGCGGGGACGGCTTGGGGGCTCACGGCCTATTCTCGTCTCCGAGGCGCATGAGTCCGAGAGCCTTCTGTCTCTTACAGGCGCAAATGCGCCTTGTCTGCACAGGTCACACCCTTGGCGCGTCACCCTGCCCTTCTGCGAGGGGGTCCGGGGTGGCCTGCGTGTCGTCACGTGGATGTGTCCTGCGGTGGCTTTAGGTCATTTCCAAGCAGATTCACTTAAAACTGTGATCCTGTTTCCGCACTGGGGGAAGCCGTCCACCGAGAGTCACTGTGCTTCTGTGACTGTGACCGCTGGCGAGCCTCGAGCACAGGAGGCACTGCCGCCGTGCAGCCCCGTGGTGAGCAGCTGCGAGCCGGTGTCTGGACTGACGCCTGGCCTGTCGTGGGGCCAGGGGGTGGCTTCAGCCTCAGGGCAGCGCTCAGACTGCCGAGGGGACTTGGAGCTCCCCTGGGCGCCTTGGGCGGGCAGGGCCTGAGCGGCAGAGCGCAGAGGTGACTTGAGGGGAGCTGTTCTCAGACTCTGCAGGCCGGGTTCAGAGGAGGAGCTGGCGGCTCGTGGCTGTTGAGGCAGAGCTGGTGAACGGTGTCGCACAGGTTTTTGGCGGACAGCAAAGTGAGCACCTGGGGACAGTCCGAAGAGCCCTAGGCTTCAGGTGCTGTAGCTGAGCCCCTTTGCTTGCGGGGTGTGGAGGGGACGAAAGCAGAAGCCAAGGGCATGGGAGGTGTTACCCGGCGACCACGTGCGTGGTGGACAAACGTGGCCGTGTTCACTGGTGGGATTTGCTGAGCTGTGAGCCGGGGCCGAAGCTCCACGTCTGCTGGAGATAAAGGCAACGGTCTGCTCTGTGCAGCACTTCCTTCCAGCTGTGGTCGCTGGCAGCGGGACCGGAACCAGCTCCTCTGCGCCTGTGGAGCCTGGGGCCACGCGTCCCTGTCACTCCTGTGTCGGCGTCGGGGCACCTGCTGAAGATGCCGGGCGGGAGGAAGTGGGAACCCGCCCTCAGCGGCTCCGGGCAAGGTCCCCGTGGGCCTTCCTGCCCAGTCCCTCCCCGCTGGAGTGTCCAGACACCGCCTCAGGGCAGGACACCTTAACAACACAAATCCCGCATCTATGCGCATTAACCGCTCTGGGAACGGGGGCGGATGACCAGCGCGACTCTGCTTTTACAGGGAGTGTGTGTTCACGGAGAACTCTGCCCAAAAGAAGCATCAGCAGATGCTAAGTAAGACCCCGGAGGAACTGCAGGGGACGAGACGAAGACAAGACCCCAACCAGCCGGTCAAAGTTCTCAGTTCTTTTTTTTTTGTCTTTTTGCCTTTATCTGGAGCCGCACCTGCGGCATATGGAGGTTCCCAGGCTAGGGGTCTAACAGGAGCTGTAGCCGCCGGCCTACACCACAGCCACAGCAACGCGGGATCCGAGCTGCGTCTGCAACCTACACCACAGCTCACGGCAACACCGGATCCTTAACCCACTGAGCAAGGCCAGGGATCGAACCCACAACCTCACGGTTCTTAGTCGGATTCATTAACCACTGAGCCATGAAGGGAACTCCCAAACTTCTCAGTTCTGACGCAGGGACGCCACGATTCTCCTGCTGGGTTACATCTCCCATGTGCTTTTCCTGCCCGGAAAAGTGTTTAGCCAGGGCATTTAGCCAGGATCTTACCATGAGGAAACAGACCATACATATTGAAAGACCACCTCTAAGGCTGCTGGCTTCAAAAACATCCGTGTTATGACATATGGAAGTAAAGACCACTGCAGAATAAAGGAAAATGAGAGACATGATAGCCCAAGTGCAATGCATAACTCCAGTCAGATCCTGGTGCAAAACCTGAAAATACAGAGTTCCCGTCGTGGTTCATGGTAACGAACACGACTAATATCCAAGAGGACGGGGGTTCAATCCCTGGCCTCGCTCAGTGGGTCGGGGATCTGGCGTTGCTGTGAGTCATGGTGTAGGTTGCAGATGTGACCTTGCTGTAGCTGTGGTGTAGGCCAGTGGCTACAGCTCTGATTCGACCCCTAGCCTGGGAACTTCCATATGCCACGGGTGCGGCCCTAAAAAGTAAAAAAAAAAAAAAAAAATCCAAAATGCTACAGTGGGAGTTCCTGTTGTGGCTCAGAGGGTTATGAAACCAACTAGTGTTCATGAGCATGTGGGTTCGGTCCCTGGACTCGCTCAGTGGGTTACGGATCCGGTGTTGCCGTGAGCTGTGTAGGTCTCAGGCGCAGCTCAGATCTGGCATTGCTGTGGCTGTGATGCAGGCCGGCAGCTGCAGCTCCGATGAGACCCCAGGCCTGGGAACTTCCATATGCCACGGGTGTGGCCCTAAAAAAAGACCAAATAATTGGAGTTCCCATCGTGGCGCAGTGGTTAACGAATCTGACTAGGAACCATGAGGTTGTGGGTTCGATCCCTGCCCTTGCTCAGCGGGTTAACGATCCGGTGTTGCCGTGAGCTGTGGTGTAGGTCGCAGACGCGGCTCGGATCCTGCGTTGCTGTGGCTGCGGTGCAGGCCAGTGGCCACAGCTCCTGTTAGACCCCTAGCCTGGGAACCTCCACATGCCGCGGGTGCGGCCATAAAATGACAAAAGGCAAAAAAAAAAAAAAAGACCAAAAAATTAAAAAAACAAAGATAAAAATAAAAGTAAAAACAATCTGGAGATGATTTAGAATACCTGAGAGAAAGTCAGTGCTGTGTAAATAGTTGCTGGCTCACAGCAAATTCCAGTTTTGCCTTTTGGAACTTGATGGGATTATTTTTCCCCCCAATGTCTTCAATCTGAATTCGGCCAAATCCTCGGATAGGGAGCCTGTGGACACAGAAGACCGACTGTACCCACGAGGGGGTTGGAGTGGCTGAATCCGGGTGGTAGAATTGCAACTGAGTTAATTGCAGGCAATTTCTCTGTACCTTTTCCAACACCGACTGGGCCTGAGCGTGTCTACTTGTACAGTCAGGAAAATGTCTTTTCATTTTCAAAACATTTCACGTTTTTAACATCTGAGATTAGAAATGGGAGAGCCGAGTTTTTTCCTGGGAGCTCTACATGTCTAGGAGGGACAAGCAGAGCGCCCTTACGGTCCCCCCAAATAGTAATTAAATCTCCACCCCCAGGTCAGGCCGGCGCTGGGAGGAGGAGGGGGGCCGGCACCCGTGGGAGTGGCGCAGGGTGCCCCCCACCACCTCCCAGGACTCAGCTGAGCGTGGGCCAAGGGGCAGCGGCAGTGAGGTCCTGACACCGAGCCAGCTCTGAACCAAGCCACCTCCTGGAAGGATGCCAAGGCCACCCCTCTCCTCCCCCAGAGCCACCGCGGAGTGGCCCCTCCCCCACAGGTTGCTGCGGGGGGAGGGGGGGGCTGGTCGCTCCCTGCTCTTCTCCCTCCCCCTCCCCCACGGCCCGGGGTAGTGGAGACAACTGACCGACAGATGGACAGATGCAGGTGCTTCCGAAGTGCGGTGGTGCCAGCAGCCAAGGGGTTAATGGCTGGCCCTCGGGGAGGGGAGGGGCGTGGGACCGCAGGGGTCAGGTGTCCCTCCAGGATGGGGACAGGCACACAGGCTGCTATTCCGGGGCTCTGATCACGGTCACCTATTTATAGCGCTGGGGGGGCCTCTGCCCTCCCCACAGGAGCAGCGGAGAGGCTGCTCCACTGCAATGTCACTGGCGGGCGTCACCGCTACTGCAGGCTGCCGGCACTTGCTGCTGCCGCCGGAGACACGGGGGTGAGACCCGGGGGGCTGCCAGGCACCAGGGGAGGCAGGACGCTGCCGGCCACATGGGCAGCACCATGGAGCCCCCCGGGGGCGGGTACCTGCACCTGGGTGCTGTGACGTCCCCGGTGGGCACGGCCCGTGTGCTGCAGCTGGCCTTTGGCTGTACCACCTTCAGCCTGGTGGCCCACCGGGGCGGCTTTGCAGGCGTCCAGGGCACCTTCTGTGTGGCTGCCTGGGGCTTCTGCTTCGCGCTCTCGGCCCTGGTGGTGGCCTGCGAGTTCACGCGGCTGCACAGCTGCCTGCGCCTGTCCTGGGGAAACTGCACGGCAGCCTTCGCCATGCTGGCCACGCTGCTGTCCGCCACGGCCGCGGTCATCTACCCGCTGTACTTCGCCCGGCTGGAGTGCCCGCCCGAGCCCGTGGGCTGCGTGGCCCGGGACTTCCGCCTGGCGGCTAGCGTCTTTGCCGGGCTCCTCTTCCTGGCCTACGCCGCGGAGGTGGCCCTGACCCGGGCCCGGCCCGGCCAGGTGGCCAACTACATGGCCACAGTGTCGGGACTCCTCAAGATCGTCCAGGCCTTTGTGGCCTGCATCATATTTGGGGCACTGGTCCACGACAGCAGTTACGGGCGCTACGTGGCCACCCAGTGGTGTGTGGCCGTCTACAGCCTGTGCTTCCTGGCCACGGTGGCCGTGGTGGCCCTGAGCGTCATGGGCCACACGGGGGCCCTGGGCTGCCCCTTCGACCGCGTGGTGGTTGTGTACACCTTCCTGGCCGTGCTTCTGTACCTCAGCGCCGCCGTGATCTGGCCAGTCTTCTGTTTCGACCCCAAGTACGGTGAGCCCGGGCGGCCCCCCAACTGCCCGAAAGGCAGCTGCCCCTGGGACAGCCAGCTGGTGGTGGCCACCTTCACCTACGTCAACCTGCTCCTCTACGTCGCCGACCTGGCCTACTCCCAGAGGATCCGCTTCGTGCCCACCTTGTAGCCTGGCGCCGGGGGCCCGGGCACCCTGCGGGGACCCAGGGGAACCCCGGACCCCGGGACCTGCGTGAGGGAGGCAGCCGGGAGAGCCAGGGCTTCTGGCAGCGCTCAGCAGGTGGACTGGGGAGGGCCCCCACCCCTCTCTCCCTTCGTCTGTCTGGATCTGTCTGTCCTGTTCTGTCTCGGCCTCTCTCCGCCGGCTGGCACTCCCTGACTCAGTGCCGCTCACTGTCACACACAAGAAGCGTTTGAAGCAGGTGCTGCTGTGGCCCGCTCTGCAGATGGGGCCCCTGAGGCGAGGATTAAGGCGTGGCCCCAAGTGTCCATCAGCGTCTGTCTGCAGCCCGCACTCGCGCTGAGTAACCAGAGGTCAGAGGGGAACCGGGAGAGGGCCGGAGCCGGGCCAGTGCAGGGCCTGGGGAGCTGGCGCTGCCTCCAGCCTCGAGGGGGCGGTTCCTGGAAGCCTGGAAGGACGGCTCCCCATCGAGGGCCCGGCCGGGGCGTCTGTGCCAGCTTGAGGAGCAGCAGCCGGGAACCCAGACCCCAACTCGTCCACCTCCGAGTGGCCACGGTCCTGGAAGCCGAGCAGGGACTCTGGCGTGGCCGCACCGGTAGCCTCCACAGCCGGAGACAGCGCAGCACCGCCAAGAGCACAGCGTGTCGAGGAGAAGCCAGGGACCCACCCGGGGCAGGGCTGCCACTGGGCTCCCCGCGCTCCGGCTCCCCGTGGCAGCTTTGGCAGTGCCTACCCCGGGGAGGATGCGCCTGGGCAGCCACTGGGAAACGGAGCCTGGCCACCAGGCCTCTCCCTGCACACAGGACCCCGACCTCTGCTCGCGTCCATTTGCCCAGCCACTGACCACCAGGGCCTGCTGGCACCCTTGCCCTCCACACTCCAGCCAGCTTCTCTCACTCAAGAACCCAGACTGGGCCAGCCCGAAGCAGCCCACCAGCTGCTCAAGCACAGCAGCCACTCAGCCCGCAGACTGGCCCGTGGCCTTGAACAGGAAATAAACAGCAGTTCTGATCTGCACCAAGTGTTTCTGCTGAGGGGGTGGCAGCAAGACAGGACGCTGGCCACCTGCACCCCCGGGCCACCCGCCCAGCAGGGTCCCCAGGAGGATCCAGGACGGGGTCTGGCGAAGAGGATGGAGGCAGCCGCAGCAGTCTGTGGTGCTCCAGTGGTGAGGGCAGCCTCCCAAGAAAGGCCCCGGTAGTATCCCCTCTCTGGGTAGGTGACAGCAGGGGCGAGTGCTGGCAGGGAGCGCTCTGCTCTGACACCAGCCCCGCCGGCTTGAGGGGCCCAGGCATGGCAGTGGGCAGGGGTGCACCCGCGGCAGCAGACCCAGGCAGCTTCTAGGCACAGGTCCGAGGGCTCCTTGTGCAGGAGCCACGCTCAGTGGGAGAGAAGCGAACTACCTGTCCGGCGGGGAGGGCACGCGCACGCGCACTGGGGTCCTTTACCGGGAGAGGCTGGGTCCCAGAGCGGGCAGGAGTTGCTGTGTCCTGCGATGTCCTGAGGGCTCCCTGGCCGAGGGAGGGTAGGGGTTGCAGGTGTGTTCCCTGGTGACAAGGGGGCGAATGGGCTACACCCTGCCCATCTTCCCTCCTTTTCGAACCAAATTTCTGAAATGAGTTATCTGTTACCAGCTCCCCAATTTCCCTGCGATCCTGCGGTCTCCCGCCCCCGGAGCTCTACCTGCCCTGTGTCCAATGCCCTAAGTGGGACAGAGGAGGGGGGTTCCAGGGCTCAAGATGAGCAAGGCAGACGTCCTCTGTCCTCCCGGGGCCCTGGGCGTTGTTCCTGGGCCAGAGGGCTCTCTTTGGGGAGGAGGGTTTTTTTGTTCTTATCACTTGAGAAACAGTACTTTCCAAAGGAGGGCTCTGGCCTCTGATTACAGTCAGCCGAAACGCCTGGTTTGGGTCAATGGGTTCGGGTCTGCGGGTTCAAGTCCGGGCCCTTCCCTAAGCTGTTCACTTTGGACTGGGCCTCGCTGCAGTGCCTTCCCCAGTGGGTGAGGACTCCAGGCCACAAGCAGCGCCTGCCGAAGCCTGGGAATCTGCCAGGTACACGCTCACCACGCAGTGGTCTGGTGGTGTCTGTGGTCATCGTTGGGCCAAGGAGAACCCACAGCCCTGCCTCTGGGGCACAGACCTCCAGGAACACGGAAATCGCGTTTCAAACAGCTTGTCGCTGTTGAGGACAGAGAATGGAAAAAATAAAACAGCTCGCCCCTCTCCTGGTGGGGGATGGGCTGTAAATGACAGTGGATTCTCACTCTGCTCTTAATTCTGCTGTTGACCGGGACCCCAGACCATCCTGATTCAGCCCAGATGAGCCCAGAGAGTCCTGTTCTAAGAGCCCAGGGCCAAAAAATTCCAAGCACCCTGCAGATAAGCTGTCAGGAGACGCAGGTGCTCCTTGGGTTCGGGGGGGGGGGGGTGACTAGCTGGCTGCCCCCCACCCCCCACCTGAGCCTGTCTGAGGAGGGAGGTCCACATGGTAGCAGGCCTGTGACACCAGAGTCATGTGGCTTTCAAAGGGCATCTGAAGAAGGGGCCCGCAGAGGAGGAAGCCCGGCTGGGAAGGAGGATCCAGACCTCAGGGAACTCAGGTAGACTCCCAGGAGCCTCGGAGTTCTGAGACGCTGACAAGGCCTGGGCTGTCTCTCCAGCTTTCTAAACCTCCAATAACAAAAATTTTTTTTTTGACGTTTGTCTTTTTAGGGCCGCACCCACAGTTTATGGAGGTTCCCAGGCTAGGGGTTGAATCAGAGATGCAGCTACCAGCCTACTCAGGACCTGAGCCGCGTCTGCGACCTACACCAGAGCTCACAGCACCGCTGATCCTTAACCCACAGACTGGGGCCAGGAATCGAATCTGCGTCCTCATGGATACTAGTTGGGTTTGTTAACCACTGAACCACGACGAGAACTCCTCCAATAACAAAATGTTAGGTAACAAAATACAGTATCAAAATAGCGACATATCTTAAATGTTTTGATTTGGTAAATTATTTTCAATCCCCCTCCCGGTTAAACAACAACAAAAAACCAAGAAAGCGATAAAAAATGCAATACAAGAAAGAGAGAAACAGGGCTTGTGCCTCAGTTTGTCAGGAACCCGTCATGGATTGGTTTGATCCCTGGCTTTGCTCAGCTAGGGTTAAGGAACCCACGTTCCCAAGAGGTGTGGCGTAGGTCCCAGGTCTGACTCGGATCTGGCGTTGCTGTGGCGTGGGACAACAGCTCCAGCTCCCATTCCACCTCTAGCCTGGGAACTTCCATATGCCACCGGTGCAGCCCTGGGAAAAAAAAAAAAAGAGCGAGAGGAAGGGGGAGAGAGAGAGAATGCTGTGTAGTTGGGCTCCTCCAAACACGGCAATCAAGTTAGCAAGGTGTCTAGACTCGCAGCGAGCGAGGGCCACGCAGTCACGGCTGCCAACGGCAGGACCCCGGTAGTGGGCCCCCAGCGTCCTCGGGCCAGTGCGTCCGGGCGGTGCGCGAGTCTGAGCGCACGGGTGCGAGGGGAGGGGGACTCCAGGGGCAGAAGTCCAGAGGGTGGGATTGGGGGTCTGCGGACAGGGACGTGCAGCACAGGTCCCGAGGGATCAGGTGCGGGGTGGGGGGGGCGGTTCCGAGAAGACGCAGATTCGGGTCCCAGGTCCCGGTAGGCGGGGCTCGGAGGGGGTGCAGGTTGGTGAGCTCTGACGGTGGAGGGGGCGGCCAGGACCCCACTGGCGGGGGCGGGGGCGTGCAGATGATGCAACTGCCTGTCTGTACCTTCCGTGCCCCGGGATTGGCCGGCGCCAGGGCGGCCGCGCAGCGGATTGGCTGGGGCGGCGGGGGCGGGATCTCCGGGGCTAGGTGCCGCGTGGCGGGCGCGGCGCTGTGGACTGGCGGCGACCGGCAGGGTAACTGGGTAGCGGGTACCCAGGCTGGGGTCAGGGTTGGGTGGGCGGTGGTGCTTCGGCGCAGAGGGAAGTGCGCGTCTGCGCTCTCGGCTCAGGCGTGTAGGGTCTCGGAGCTGGGGGGCGTGGGGCGGGAACTCGGGCGTGGGGGCGTCCGGGCGCGGGCGGATAGTCTCCGCCACGGCAGCTCCCCGACCCCTTCCGGAGGCGGGCGCGCCCCTCCCTGGCTCCTGTGTGGGACCCTCCGGAGCAGGTCCGGTCGCCGCGGTGGGCGGGGACACTGGAGCCGGAGAGAGTTGGACCAGCTGGGATGGGGGGCCTTCGTCGGGGGTGGAGCGGCTAAGCTTGGCGCCGCCCGCCTAACTTTTCCCGCTGGATTCTGTCCCTTCGACTGTCCCGCAGCTGCTCCCAGAGCCGGTGCCAGCTGTGAGGGCAGTGGGCCCAGGCCTCCAAACACCATGAGTGTGGGCTTCATCGGGGCTGGCCAGCTGGCCTTTGCCCTGGCCAAGGGCTTCACAGCGGCAGGTAGGCGCTCAGGCCAGCAAGAGGGTGGGCCAGTTACCTGTCCCCAGGCGAGGGGACGAAGCTGGGGAGTGGATACCACGCCTCATTTGGAGCGCTGTGGGAAAGGGAGCCAGGGAAAGTTTGGAGAAAGGCAGAGCTTGCTGTCTTACTCTGGGCGGTGGGATTTCCGCTCTTGTTACTGGGAACGTTGGGGAGGGATGCCAGGATTGGCCTTGAGGGAGGAACTGTTTTCTGCAGGCGTCCTGGCCGCCCACAAGATCATGGCCAGCTCCCCGGACATGGACCTGGCCACCGTTTCTGCCCTCAGGGTACGTGCAGGGTGGAGGGTGACCAGGCAGCTGGCCCTGCAGTGGTCAGTCAGTGTGCCCGGAGGCTGGTGTGTGGAGGACTTGACCCTGGAGGGCCTAGAGTCCAGGCCCGGGGTGGGGGCGGGGGCACCGTGGCACAGTTTCCACCCCAGTGAGAAGAGGGTGCCTGGGCTGGAGTAGCTCAAACAGCCTGCTTCCCGGCCCGCGGACAGCTCCCCTCCCTCGGCTCCTGGGACCCGACTGACATGTGAGCAGCTGGTGCTGAGAGGACTTGGTCAGGAACGGGCTTCTGCAGGTGGAGCCACAGCAGGGGGCCACCGTGGGGCCGGAGAGAGAGGCCCGGGGGCTGGATGGAGCCTCGGTTTGCCAGAGCTGAGTCAGGGCTCCGGGTGCCAGGCTCGGGACTGGCTTCCAGCTTGAGGTCACCACCCACAGCAGCGCTCACGCCTGGAGAGCGGGGGTCTGGGGCTGCGGCCCTTGGTGGGATGGGTGGGCCAGGATGGGGGCACGGACGCAGGTCCCCTTTTCTGTCTGCAAAAGGGACGCCTTCCAGAGCAGGGTGCCGTCTCTACTTTGAGGTGGGAAGGGTCCTTAGAGACCGTCCGAGCCCCCTGCCTGGGCCCCCAGCCCTGCCACGCCCACAGTCCCAGCATCCTCTGTGCTGCTCTGCACGAGGTTCTCCGGGCCCTGCGGGAGGTGGCCGAGGGGGCTGGCTAGCCACGAGGGCGGGCTGAGCTGCCTCGGCGCTCCCTGCAGAAGATGGGGGTGAGCCTGACCCCCCACAACAAGGAGACGGTGCAGCGCAGCGACGTGCTCTTCCTGGCCGTGAAGCCTCACATCATCCCCTTCATCCTGGACGAGGTCGCCCCTGACATCGAGGACCGGCACATCGTGGTGTCCTGTGCAGCTGGCGTCACCATCAGGTCCATCGAGAAGGTGGGCGTCGCGGGTCGGGGCTCCATGAAATCCAGGGGCGCAGACGCGCCCTGCAGAGGGCCGAGGAGCCTCAGCCTGCCCCCCTCTTCGGCTCTCCGCCAGCAAGAGCTCAGGGATCCTCGGCTGGGTGAGCACGGGGCCGGGTGGGCACACAGCCGGTTTCTCCTCCAGAAGCTGATGGTGTTCCGGCCGGCCCCCAAAGTCATCCGCTGCATGACCAACACGCCGGTCGTGGTGCGGCAAGGAGCTACCGTGTACGCCACGGGCACCCACGCCCAGGTGGAGGACGGCAAGCTCCTGGAGCAGCTCATGGGCAGCGTGGGCTTCTGCACGGAGGTGGAGGAGGACCTGATCGACGCGGTCACGGGACTCAGCGGCAGCGGCCCTGCCTACGTGAGGACCGGCCGAGGGGCGGCGTCGGCAGGCTGACCCCAGGGCCTCGGGCACTTCTGCCCGTCTTCCACTCTCCTCCTCGCTCTGGGGCGCCGTGGGCAGGCTGCTGGACTAACCGCTGCCCGGAGGAAAGACCTGGGGCGGCAGCCCAGCCGCTGTCTCTCCACAGGCATTCACAGCCCTGGACGCGCTGGCTGACGGAGGCGTGAAGATGGGGCTTCCGAGACGCCTGGCCGTCCGCCTCGGGGCCCAGGCTCTGCTGGTCAGTGTTTTTCCTGACCCTGCAGTGGGGGCCCGTCCTCGCCAGGAGCACGGCTGCCGCACGGGGGCCGGTGCCCTCGGAGCCTTCAGCTTCCCTCTCTGGCTTCAGGGGGCCGCCAAGATGCTGCTGGACTCCGAACAGCACCCGGGCCAGCTCAAGGACAACGTCTGCTCTCCGGGCGGGGCCACCATCCACGCCCTGCACGTGCTGGAGAGCGGGGGCTTCCGGTCCCTGCTCATCAACGCCGTGGAGGCCTCGTGCATCCGTACACGGTGGGCCCCCCGCCCAGGCGTTCGCTCAGCGGGTGTTCGCCAGCGGGCAGGGCACGGGGAGCCCCGAGGTCCCTGGGTTACCATCTGCAGCCTCCCTCTGCATGCTCGTCGTCCTGCGCTCCCGTGAGGAGGGGCTGCCTCTGGGGCTGGGCTGCGCTCTGCACGTGGTTCATCACCGTGGCCTTCAGAGCCGGGCGGTCGTCCAGGTGGCTCTTGGCCTTGGCCGAGAGAGTGGGACAAGTGGGATGTGTCTTGGTGCGCCACCGAGGCGAGCCCGAGGAAGTCCTGAGAGCAGGGCACGTGAGCAGCGAGGCGTCTCGGCCTAGAGTCACTGTCCCAAATGCCACAGGATGGGCAGCCCAAGCGCCCAGGCGTCCCCGATGTCCTGCGTGGCAGTGGAGCTGGGACTGCCCTCCTGGCACCAGCCTGCAGACGACACAGATGAGGGCTCCGTCTGGCACCCAGGGCTGTGAGCGGCCCTGCCGGGTGACTCTGAGCTGCCTCGGATGAGGTGGGACGCAGCCGGCAGCCGTGCGGGCGGGGCCTGGGTGGAGCCGGCAGGAGCGGAGGCCCTGAGTGGGGCGGGCGCCACAGCAGCGCGTGGGCTGGCAGGTGCAGGGGCCGTGGGCTTCCTCCCACTTCCGTCCTGGACCCTGGGGGCCCTGAACCAAGCGCCCTCCCCGTCCCCCCAGGGAGCTGCAGTCCATGGCCGACCAGGAGGAGGTCTCGCCGGCAGCCATCAAGAAGACCGTCCTGGACAAGGTGAAGCTGGACTCCCCTCCTGGGGCCTCGCTGGCCGCTCCTGGCCATTCCAAGCTGCTGCCCCGCAGCCTGGCCCCGGCAGGCAAGCACGACTGAGGAGCCCAACCTGCCCACCCGCGCTCTCTGCCTTCCACTCCTGGGCCCAGAGCTCCTGTGCTGAGCGTGGCTAGCCCCGGGCGTCACACGGCGGGCTCACGGTGGTCCACGGCCCGGGGCTCTGGTCCAGTCCGGTCAGTGGGGTCACAGCCGAGGAAGGGACACGTCACTTCCCAGTGGGAACTTCCACGGTCCCCAGCTGTGTCCTGGCCGCAGACAAGGAAGGCTTCTCTGACCTCAGCCTCCCTCTCCCCCCGTCCAAGTCAGGACTCGCTTCCTCCAGAGCCCAGGAGGCCCGGGGGGTTCACTCCCCAGTGTCAGCTGCTTGGGCTTGGGTGCAAAGCCCCATCAAGGTCCTAGGTACAAAGATTGCGGTCCCCCCTTCCAACACCCAGCCAAGGAGCCAGTCTGGCTGCACCCCTGCCCTGACTCCACTCCCCTCCCTCTGCATGAGGAGGACCGGGGGTCCCTGGCGTCCAGCAGAAGGGACGCTGGTTCTTGGCCGGCTTGACATTTGAGAAAAGGGCTTCTCAGATGGCTGAACCTCTGGGGCCCCAGCACTCTCAGCCCGTCGTCTCCCAGTCTTGACCTGACCCGCAGATGCAATCACTTCTGTCTCTGACTTGTTAGGCTAAATAAATTGCGTTCCATCCCCAGCGCCCCGGCTTCTGACTCTGCCACCGTCTGCGCCCGAGGGTCGAAGCTGTCTGGTGTAACGTGGGAGGCTGGCGGGCAGCGCACAGGCCCTGAGCCTTACATCCTGAGGCAGCCTGGGTGGGACTGGGTCTCCCAGTGAGCAGAGGGCGAGGGAGCTGCTGGGGAAGGGTGCTGCCCCCTGTGCCTCGGTCGGTGGAGGCTTGACCGCTAACGAAGCTGGCAGGGTAGGCTGGGCATGGCAGGCCCTGCTGGGGGGGGCACCAGCCGCAGGTCCCTCTGTGCCTCCTGACTTGGTGGGGACAGGTGTCTCCGCAGCTCACCCAGGCAAGGCCAGGGCAGGTGAGGAAGCAGCCGCTAGGGAGGTGTATTGGTGTTTTTCAGAGAATCAACCAGTCGGAGATGCCTTACTTAATAAAACAGGAATTAGAGTAAAAGAGAAAGGTTTATTAATTATGGAGGCTAGCCAGCAGGCCAGAGATCTGGAGCGAGCCAACAGTCCGATTCAGGGGCCATCAGGCAGGGAGACCGGACGTTGCGGGGGACGTCTGAAAGCAGACTGACGGAGAATCGTGTCTTCCAGTGTGGACGGTTGTCTTTTGTTCTCTCTGGGCCTTCAGCTGCTCAGGTGGGGCCCACCCACATCTGGAAGGCAATGTCCTTTATTGATCTGGTCTAACGTTGAAGTCTGCCAACTTACCTGTAAATGTCATGCAAAAATACGCGCGCAGAAACAGAATAACACCTGTCACCTCACGGTCCAGTTGGGTTGACAGATGAAATGAACCATCACGGGAGGGCTGCGGGGTCGGAGGAGCTGTGGCGGGTCAGGACCCTTGATGGGACCAGGAGGGCCCTGGACTGATCATCAGTTATGGAGCAGGGACAGGAAGGAAAGGCCCTGGCCTCCAGGGGTTTACGCATGCGCACATACCAGGCCAAGTATGTCAGAGGAGCAGGCCTGGGGCCCCCAGCGAAGTCCCCCGAGAGTAGTGGCGGCGGGGGGGGGGGCGGGCAGCGGCGCTCCTGGTCAGAGGTTTTCCGGGAACTGCACTGCAGGGTCTCCACTGCCTCCCCTGGGCCCTTCAGAACCAAGGCTCGGTGCCTATGGGTGGAGGACCACCCGAGGGACAGGGACACAGCCTTGTAGGTCTAAGGGATAAAGGAGACGCGGCAAAGACAAAATGCACAACAGAACAAGCAAGGGGCCAGACTTCATCACTCGTCCCTGGCAGGGCGGCCTCCAGAGGCCCCCACGGTTGCCAGTTCTGCCACCTGCCATGCCCTGGGCCTGTACCAGGTGGGGCTGAGGCTGGAGCAAACCCTACTGCCCTGATCCCATGGGCCAGGTGACCCCGGTGCTTAACCCGACTGCCACTCCAGTTTCTGCACTGGAAACTTGCCCTAGGCACCTACCTGCCCGCCGGGGCCCTAGCCCCACCCGCCTCTGCCCTTCCTTTCCTGTCCTGGCTGCCCCCTTGTTCTGCAGCCCGGGGCAAACTGGGCTCGGCCTCCAGAACAAATGGGTCAGTGACTCCTGGCTGTATCTTCCCCAGGAGGAGGGGCGGGATGGGGGGAGACGCCTTCCCAAGCACGCGAGCCTCTCAGGCAGGAGAAGCCGAGCAGCTAATGCTTTAAAAATTGGTCTCTTGGGGAAGTTCCTGTCATGGCGCAGCGGTTAACAAATCTGGCTGGGAACCATGAGGTTGCAGGTTCGATCCCTGCCCTCGCTCAGCGGGTTAAGGATCCGGTGTTGCTGTGACCTGTGGTGTAGGTCGCAGACATGGCTCGGATCCCGTGTTGCCTGTGGCATAGGCTGGCAGCTGTAGCTCCGACTGGACCCCTAGCCTGGGAACTTCATATGCCGCGAGTGCGGCCCTAAAGAGCCAAAAGAAAAAATAAATAAATAAATAAAAATTGGTCTCACTGTGGCTCAGCGGATTAAGAACCCAACATAATCTCCATGAGAATTTGGGTTCAATCCCCGGCCTCACTCAGTGGATCAGGATCTGGCGTGGCTGCAAGCTGTGGTGCAGACGTGGCTTGGATCCTGCGTTGCTGTAGTTGTCGTGTAGGCCAGCAACTGCAGCTTGGATTTGACTGAGCTGGGAACCTCCATATGCTGCAGGAATCTCTATATCCCGCAGGTGTGGACCTACAAAGAAAAGAAAAAATTGGCTTTTTTGGGCACCTCCCATACATAAATGGCAGCCTGTGAGGACCGAGGAGCCCGGAACATAAGTGACGGTTCTTAGTGACATCCATCAGCCCCAGGGCCTGGGCATCAGTGTTTCACGGTGTCATCAGAGTCCCTGCTCAAGTACGGTGGCAACAAGTGAACAGACAGGACCTGCCATAACCCCATGTGGCCCGCCAAAGTCCTGCTTCATGGACCATGTGCTCACAGTCGGACAGTTCAGATGCCACATGCCTATTGAGTGGGACCAGGAGAAGGGGCCGGCAGCTGGTGATGACACCAGAGGAGACCGAGCCAACAGGAACTCTTTCTTGGCCTCAGGGGCAAGTCTTTGCGGTTTGGTACCTTGAGTTGAGGGCCTTAGAAGTCAGGCCCTGTACTCAGAGACTGGCTCAGTGCTGGAGGACACACTCTGTCCTTAAGGACAGATGATAAGACAACTACATGCAACCCTTGAAAGCAAAAGGTGACAAGGTGCTATGGGATTCAGAGGGAAGCTACTGGAGCCTGGCAGGGTTTCTGACACCTTGAAGCTCCTGGGCTCTAGGGGCCTCCAGGGTCAGCCTTTGTCATTCAGTCAGCGGCACTGAATTCCCATAAGGATCCTGCACCCTGTCCCTGGCTCCTCCCTCTTTCAGCTCACCTGACCCCACTGACCTGTCTGGTGGGGTGGGTGACCCTTCCTGGCTCCACACCTGAGAAGAGACTCCAGAACTTGGTAGTAGAAATTGAATCCCTCCAGTTTCCCTTCTTCCTTTTCAGATCTCTTTGTCTGGGGATTTTGAGCAGTAGTGAGAATTCCTTACAGAAAGAGTAGAGACAGACACGGACGGGGACCTGAGTTCCAGGCAGACGTTGGTGAAACAGAAAGGAAAGGCGCAACTATTAATCCAACAGATGTTTACCGACACCCACATGGATCGCACCCACTCTGAGCCAGACGGGTTCCAGGAACCGCCTGAGTCTCTGTCCCTGATGTGAGGTCTGGGGATGCTGGGTTAAGACGGACCACATTACTCAGAAGACTTGGAGGCGGTGAGCAGATCTAAGTTGGGATCCTGGACCAGCCCTTCCCCTCCCTGGGCTTCTGTGAGCCAGGCAACTGTTCCTGGCAGGGCTGAGGCCCGCTCCACAATTACGGAGGCAATGCACGCAGAGCCTGAGAGGCAGCAACGGAAACACCAAGACGATCTTCTCCATAACGCGTAGGGACCGCGGATCCGCAACAGAAACCTGGACACGTGGCCTCTGAAACGTCTGCGCACAAGCCTCAGGAGAGCTTCTGAAGAGGACCACAAGGCCCCGCCTCAGAGGGGGCGTGGCCGGACGGGGAGCGCGCGCCCGGGCCAGTCCCGCGAGACCTCACCCACCAGGCGCGGTGCCGTTGCCAGGGCGACGGCGCCAGAGGCGCAGGCGCAGTGCGGGCGCGCCCCACCACCGCCGTCGCTGCCGCCGCCGCCGCGCCTTCCCCTTTAAGCCCCAGCCGGTCGCGTCGCCGCTTCATGAATGGAGCCCACGTGACCAAACATCATGTGACGTCTGTGGAGCGGCGGCGGCGGCGGCGGCGGCGGCGGCGGATCCCGAGCCCCGAGCCTGGTCCGGCCCAGCCTTCCAAGCGCGCTCGGACTGGCCCGCGCAGGCGGCGAGCCCCCATCCCGGGCCCGGAGCCCCCGCGCGGCCCAGTCCCGCGCGGCCTCGGAGCGCCCGCCCCGCCCCGCCCCAGCCTCGGCCCGCCGGGCCCGCAGTGTGGTGGGTGAGTGCGACGGCGGCCGGGCCGGGGCCCGGCGCGGGGCGGCTGGGGGCTCCGGGCCGAGGGCGGGCGCCCGCGGGGCCGCGGCTCCTCCGGGCTCCGGAGCGGCGCGGACGGGACGCTCCGAGCTTCGGGTCCGCCCGGCGCCCTGCTGGCGGCCCGTGCCTCGATTTCCCCACTAGTCCGGAGCGGCTTCTCGCTTTTGCGCCTGGGGTGCTCGGGTGGGCGCGGGGGCCCGCAGGGGCGGGGCGGGGCTTGCGCGGGCTGGCTCGACGAGCCGGGGCGTCCTGGAGGGAGGAGCGGCCGGGGTGGCGGGAGGAAAGGGTGGGGTCGATTGGGGAGCCCAGGGCTCCGCGGAAGAGCCCGGCAGCCCCAGCCTGAGGTGCTGATTCATCAGGTGTCTGTGTTAACGCCTCTCAGACGCGGGGGTCCTTGGAGGCCCGGGGGAAGGGGGCGGCACGTGGGGGGGGTGGCTAGGAAGACCCTTCTCGCGCCGACCTCGCTCTGTCACCGGCGTGCCAGAGCCCAGAGGGAGACTTGCTGAGTCATCAGCATGAGGTCACTCGATGCTTGTCCTGATGCCTGGGGGGATTTGAGCGAGGGGCTCGAGAGGCTGGAAAACGAGGGGTGAGAGCTAAGCCTTGGGACTGGGAAGGCGCCAGGCCCCAGGCTGGGGCGGTTGCTTCAGTTCGGGCTGACGTGCGTGTTGAAGGGACGGTGGGTGAGGAGTAAATGGAGGGGCCTCTGTTTAGGTTATTCTGGGGTAGAGGGCGAAGCCCCTCGCCTGTCCACCCCCTCCCAGGCAGGCTCTTCTCAGGCTGCTGGTCCCTGACCCGCGTCTGGGACAGTCCCCCAAACTGGGAAATAGTTCTCCGAGTGAGAAGAGGGGAGGAGCTTAGGGGGGCCGTGCTCGCGGGCTGGGAAGCCGGCTTTCCTTATGACTGGTCTGGTTGGCCCGGCTGGGCAGCTTCTGGGCGGGGAAGATAAGGAGGCAGTGGGAGAAAGAGGGGTGCCTGTACTCGTGTTCTGGGTAACAGTGGACAGGGCAGGGGGCAAGCAGGTGCAGCTCTACCAGGAAATCGCAAATGAGAGGAAGCAGCGGGACTTAGACTTCAGGGGAGCTTGGTGTCTGGTGAGCAGGCCCTGCCTCTCTTCACAGCCCGGCCTTGGGGTCTAGGTTGAGGCCGTGGGAGGTGGTAGCTTGGAGGGCACCCGCCTTCAGGGCACGGCAGGTGAACTGGGGTGGACGGCACGGGTTGGAGAATTCCAGTCACCCCGAATTGTTGTAGTTGATTGGGCCTCAGAGTTGTGCAGGTTAACAAAGAATGTGGGCCTGATGGGGTGGGTGGTGGGGACTCCTGGGGAGTGGTGTGGCCTGAGCCACTTTTCCTGAGTGAATGGGAGGTTTCTGGTCTCCAGTGGTGGGGGTCTTTCATCTAGACCAGAACTGATCCCTTTGCCGGGGTTCATGGCTAGGTAAGGCTGACCTTGTGGTTTGTCCTCAGGCATCACTTCTGCCCCCCTTCGCCCCAGCCCTGGCTGTGTAGATGCCAGCTGATCTTATTTTTTTTCCTGGCCACAGCATGCAGTGGCTTGATAGGGGATCTCAGTTCCCAGAAGAGGGATCGAACCCAGGCCGCAGCAGTAAAAGTGCCGAGTCCTAAGCACCAGACCACCAGGGAACTCCCACCAGCTGATCTTTTGGCTGGAATTTTATGCACCATGAAAATGCAGATTCCTAGAGTGGTATTTCTTTAAGTCTTCTCAGCTACTTATGCTTTGGTGGGAATTAAATTTTAGGCATTTTTCAGAGGGCTTCTGGAGGAGATGGGTCTGAAGGGCAGGGTGAGTGTAGCGGCCTGGGAGGGTGCCAGAGTGACCACAGCCACGCCTGCCTGGGAGGTCAGGCCACTGGGGTTTGTAGGACAGAAGGAGCAGGAGTGGGCTGGCCTGTCTAGTGTCCGTGCCTAGAGTTTGAGCCCAGGGGACGGGGTCAGGGCCCTCTTCCCTTTCTGGCTGGCTGTCAGCTTGCGTGGGTAGCCTGGGTCCCTTGGTGGATACGCGCCCTGGGACCACCCCTGCCTCCTGCACGAAGTGGGCTCAGCCTCTGTGGGAGCAGAGGCAAGAGGGGGGTGGAGGGACGCAGCGTCTCTTTGAAACAGCCTCTGCGATCCCCTTCCTCTGGCTTCTGACGGTGCCCTGAGACCTGAGTCCCGAGCCAGGCCCACAGGCTGTCTCTGCCCGATAAGTGTGCGTCCCCGGGTGGCGCTGGCTGGCGGTGGGGGCGAGCAGGACCGGAGCCCGCACGCGCGGGCCGCCCCTCCCCCGCCGCGGCGCGGGCACCTTTGATTAGGAGGCGATTGGCTGCACTTGTGCTGAGCTCAGGGCCTCTGTGGAGGCCAAATCTGTCGAGGAGGCACTTTTCAGCTCCCAGCCGCCACGCTCGGCACTTTTCTGTGTGATCTCTTCAGGAAGTCACCGTGGGCTCAGCATTCAAGGCTGGAGGGAGGGGGCGCGGAGAAAAGCTGGGGCCGAGGCTCCTCCTTCGGGCTGGCAGTAGTAGGGCCGGTGCAGTGACCCTGGACCCGGACCGGGGGGGGGGGGGGGGCGGGGCTCCAGCTCCGTCTCGAGGGCCCGGCTCCCAGGGTAGGCGTTGGGGCCCCGGGGACCCCTGGCCTCCAGCTCTACCTCTGGTAGGACGGTGGGGCTCAAGCCTCTGGCCTCCTCGTCTGCAGCCTCCTGGTTCGGGGCTGGGTGAGGAGCAGTCTCTACCCTGGGTCAGTGCGTGCCTGCAGCCCCGCGTTGCCTGGAGTGCTGGTGGCTTATACAGGCGGGCACTGCGGTCCTTGTTGGGCCTCCATTTACCTCCCCGCATCTAACCTGGAAGTCACAGAGGGAGTGGGGGGCCGAGGGGGCCAACTGAGCCAGGACTCCCAGGACCGGTGGGTGAAAATGTGCCTGGTAGGGCTGCAGAAAGTGAGGCAGGGTGTGTGGGTGGGAGGGACCCTCTGGTTTTTGTTTCCTGCCCTGGGAGCCAGAGGGGGCCGGTTGTGGGTGCTTGTGAAAGACCTGGGATGGGGTGGGGCAAGGCCACAAAAACTTGCAACCCAAAGCCACCGGATGGTTACTCCATCAGCTCAGAGGTGGGCGGAGGGGCCTGGGCAGGGCTCCTCTGGCTGGAGTGTTGGCCACCAGGAGGGTTGGGAGCTCCCACTGGGGCCGGAGCAGGGTCAGGGTCGGCCGGCCAACCCCATTTGCTGCTCTTCAGTGGGAGCAGTCTGGGGCAGCCCTCCGCCCGGGGCCCTGCAGGGCTCTGTCCAAGGCCGGCTCAGGGGCAGAGGAGGCTGGAGGCGTCACCCTGGAGTACACACGCTTGCGGGGCTGCTGGCCCCCGGCCCTTAGCTGCTGCTGGCCAGGCTGGCCTTCCCAGCCCCAGCAGCTTGCTGCTGCCAGGCCCCCGGGGCTGTGTTGGCTGGCGGCCTGCGGCCTGGGGAGTGCCAGGCCGGGAGAGCGCGGAGCGATGTGCTGAGTCAGCATGACTCGCCAGGAACAGCCGCGCTCTGGGGCACGCTGGGGTTATTTTTAAAGCTCCCGGCTTCCTTCTAGGCCGGCCCCTCCCGCATCCTCCTAATCTCTCCCCCAGCCCCTTTTCTCGCCTCTGCCTTCCTGACCACTCTTCAGTTCCCCTTCCCGGCCTCCCACCCGGTCCCCTGGGGGCAGGGCGCAGCCAGAGCAGAGGCTGAAGGGCGGTCCTCGGGGCCAGGTACCAGGGGAATGAGAGGCGAGGGGTGAGGCTGAGGGCTGGGCCGGCAGAGGGTAAGAGGGGCCGGGGCCCTGAGTGGACGGGGAGGGTGGAGGGAGGCTCTCCAGGGTCCTGACCTCCGCTCCCTGTCTCGCAGAGTGCCTGCTTGCTGCGTCCCCCCGGGTTATGACGACCCCCAATAAAGGAAACAAAGCCTTAAAGGTGAGCAGAGGTTGGGCAGCTCTCGGCGGGGGCGGCCCAGGGCGAGCTGCCCGGGTTTGGCCTGTGACCTCGCCCGCTGTGCCCTCCGCAGGTGAAGCGGGAGCCAGGCGAGAATGGCACCAGCCTGACGGACGAGGAGCTGGTGACCATGTCGGTGCGGGAGCTGAACCAGCACCTGCGGGGCCTGTCCAAGGAGGAGATCATTCAGCTGAAGCAGCGCCGGCGCACGCTCAAGAACCGCGGCTACGCCGCTAGCTGCCGCGTGAAGCGGGTGACGCAGAAGGAGGAGTTGGAGAAGCAGAAGGCGGAGCTGCAGCAGGAGGTGGAGAAGCTGGCCTCCGAGAACGCCAGCATGAAGCTGGAGCTCGACGCCCTGCGCTCCAAGTACGAGGCCCTGCAGAACTTCGCCAGGACCGTGGCCCGAAGCCCCGTGGCGCCGGCTCGGGGCCCCCTTGCTGCTGGCTTGGGGCCCCTCGTCCCCGGCAAGGTGGCCGCCACCAGCGTCATCACAATAGTAAAGTCCAAGACGGACGCCCGGTCGTAGGGACGCGCTAAGCCCGGCGGGTCTGCAAGGGGCCAGTAGGCGCGCGGCCGATTGGGCAGCCCCGTCCCTCCCCGTCCTCCCGCCCTCTGTCCTCCCCCGCCCCCTTCCCTGCAAAGCACAACCTGCAGCCCAGGGGCGCCGGGCTGAGCCCCCTTGATCTCGTCGTTGTCATCGTGTGTTTGTACGTTGGGATTGGTCAGTTCGGCGGTGACGTGGGGCTGCCCCGCCCCCTTGGTACCTCGGCAGGTGGGCTTGGCCGACAGAGTCGGCCTGTGGGAGTGGACGGAGGGAAAGACTGAGCCCGGGCTCTGGGCAGGTGTGTCCCCGAGCGGGGAGGGCACTTCAGGGCAACAGGGGCTGCTCTCCATTGCGGAGTGGCCCCCGGGGGCCCTGAGGCTGCGGGGCGAGCGGTGCGCCCGGTGGTCCACTCCCAGCCCGGTGAGCAGGCGGGGGTGGGAAGGGGCCTCGGCGCTCTCGCCTGCCGCGTTGCACTGAGCAAGACCAAATCACTGCTTGTGAGCGTACGTGAAGGGCGTGTCCAGTGTCCTGCAGTGGGTCCCGTGTCACTGTTTACATGACCTGTTTGTGTGGTTACATAGCCCTTTATTTAAGAGAGAGAAGTTCCTTTTACAAAGTTATTAAATTATATGTTTAAAAGCTAAAGAAGAAAAAAAAGCTGCAGAGTATTTATAAAATTGTCTTTTTAAAAAAAACACAAGCAAGAACATTTGATCATATAAATGGAAAAGGGAAGAAAGTATAATAGAAACTTTGCTAGTTTAAAAAAAGAAAAAAAAATCAACAAAAAAAGTCCCTTTCTTGTAAACTTATGGACAAGTCTTTGTGGCTGTTGGAGTTTAGTTTTTATATACAGAGTTATCAGACGTTATTTATAAAACTTAGTTTAAAAAAAAGACAAAAAAAAAGCCAAGCCGCGAGCGACCAGAAGGCGCGTCCTCACGTCCTCTTTGCTATCTCTTTTGCAATTGTACCGAAAGTGACTTACTCCTTTGCCCTTCCTGCTTCCGTCTGCCGGTGCCGTGGTGTCGTCGTGCCTGGTGAGGTCTTGTGCAGCGTCACGTGCTGGTGCTTCTGGTGACCTTTGACCTGTGGGTGTCACTTCTTGTGTCTCTTCTCCCGTGTTTGTTTTTTGGATTTGGTTGTGGTTTTTGCTTCTGCTGGCCTGTCAGGCTTGGGCTGGAGTGCCGGGCTGCGCCTGCCGCTCAGAGCCTGGGGGTCTGTGCCTGGCCTCTTCTGCTTTGGTGCCCACCCCGAGCCCTGGGGGCTCGGGTGCGGGGCGCTGCCACACCCCTGCTGACCCTTGGCTTCGCGTGCGTGTCTTGGGCTTGGGCCTATCCAGTGACGGGGCAGCCGAAACTGGGGGCCATCTGAGCCCCCACCCCCTGCACTGCTTCCGTGCTCATCGCCTCTGGCCCTGGGTGGAGGCTTTGCAGGGATCGGGGAGTCACTGTGGGTGCCCATGGGGTCAGGGCCAAGTTGTCTTCCTTCTGACCTCCACTTGGCGCGTTCAGGCTCTAGCCGCCGATCCGAGGTGTGTTCCTGTGGGTTTCATGTGGGCCTCGGCGGGGGAACCCCAGGGTCCCCTGCCCACTCTTCCCAGAGCTATTTCCATGCTGCGGGGCGGTGCTTTCCAGGCAGAACCAGGTGGTTTCGGGGCCCACCTGGGGCAGCCCCTTCTCCTTGCCCGAGGGCCCGGGGGTCCCCACTAGTGCCAGACAAGGGCTACGGTCTCCAGGACCAGGTCCTGTCCCTCCTCTCCCCTTGCACATGCTGGCAGCTCTCGGCGTTGGGCCTTCTTCCGCCTCCCTTTGGGATCTGTGTCTTCCAGGGGGCTGCCGCTCGGCTTTGGAGGTGCTTCTCCGGGTTGAGCCTGCCTCCCCATCCTGGCTACTCGGCGAGGCAGCCAGGCTCCCAGACTTGGTTCAGGCAGCCGCTCAGGCACGTGATGGGGCTGCTGGTGGTGCCGTGTCTGCCCCCAAGAGGCTACCGCCCTGGCTGTGGTCACATGGGGCTCGGCCTCTCCTTGGGGTCGCTGGTTGGCTTGTCTGGGGGCTCTGAACCCCTGAAAAAGCACAGGCGCGGGCTGGTGAAAAGAGAAACCGCGCAGCCTGGAAGGGCCTAACCTGTGGACAGCAGAACCTTCATCCCAGAGCTCGGCCCAGTGTGCCCGCGGGACAGGAGGAAGGACGCGCTCTCCACTCATGGCATCCTTACGGGCTGCTCTTGGCCCTGACACGCTGTACCCAGGTTGGCCTGCAGTGGAGGTTTTGACTGTTGACTCCGAATCACCTAGTGGCTTCCTTCGCCGCCCTGCAGGCTGGCTCTGGCTGCCGAGGGCCTGGATGAGAGCGGTTGATGTTGGCTGTAGCGGCAACAAATTGGAATCACATAGTAAGAATCCCTAAAGACAGGCCACGCCACGCCCCGTCCTGGCCGGGGCGGGCATCGGCGCCCCCTCTCCGAGTACGGGCCTCACTTTTGTCCGGCTGGGAGGCGCTCGTCCATCTCTGTGCACCCCTGCCAGGCTGTAGGCCTGGACGGAGGAGGGTTTGAACAGAAGCTGCAAGTCCTTGGTTTGGTTCACAGGAGTGTCTGCAGTTGGGCAGGCTCTGCTTCCTCGGGAGGTTTTTGCATTTGGAGCAAGTTCCTTGGGTCCGGGGGGCGCCCTGCTTCTGTCAAGGAGCCTCTCGGGGCCGCTGTGCCCCGCCTCTCCCTTACCTTGGTTCTTGACGGTAGATCCTTTGTCCACGTGTGACTGCTTGGTGTCCTTCTGATTCTCGTTAATTCCTTTTTCCTACTGTAAGCGTGTTGTGTTCTCTTTCTCTCCTCAACTTTTTGACACAGCGATTGAGGGCTTTGGCCGAGGCCAAGTCTCCCAAACTTGTCCGCTAAGTACGCCGTAAGGGGCACCTTCCTCGGACCTTGCGTTCGCCCAGCTCCTCCCTTCTCCCGACAGGGACACTCAGATTTCAGAGGAGAACCCCGGGGGAGCAGGTCCTCTCCTGTCCCCAGTATAGCGCCCACCCCATGGCCCCTGGCTGCTGCTCCAGGTGGCATCGCGTGCATGCAGTGAGAAGTTGCAGCTGCTCCACGGCTTGTGGCGTGCTGGTTGCTGCTGCGCCAGGTCTCTGGAGGCTTTTCTGCTCTTGGTCCAGGCCTCAGGTCTGGGTACAACCCTGACCATGAGCAGCGGCCGTGCCCGGGCGCATGGCTCGGATCAGCTGCAGCCTGCTTGGGGACAGGTGGGCAGCTCCATCCAGTCCCGCTGCCTCCCTCTCTGGGGTGGCGGTGGCCGAGGCGCCAGGCCACAGCTGGAGGCCACAGCCTGTAGCACTGTTTCCGCTCTGGGATCCTGTAAGTTACTTTTTTAGGCTGTGGTTTGGTGAAAGGAACCAACCCATTAACGATTTTTTTCCCCCAGAAGCCACCGAATAATTCTTTTTGGCGCGTTTTCACCTTCCTCTTGGCCGTCTGGTTTGGGAGCAGCTGGGAAGAGGCAGGGGTGTGCCCTGGAGAGCAGTGACCTGCCCTGCTCTGGCCTGTGTGTCCTGAGCGTGTGCTGTACCTGTTGGGTCAGTTGCGCTCGTTTCCACCCGACCCTGGAGCAGCAGCCTTGGTACAGGGGTGTCTCGGGAGTCTGAGCTGGCGTGTAGGAGAGCCTGTCTGAGGTGAACTGTGAAGGGAGATGCCTCTCGCAGCCCCGTGTCCCAGCCCCACCCTTCTCCCCGTCCCCTCCATCTGCTAGTCCCTGAAGCCTTTAACCAAACGGGAGTGGGTAAAGAGAGCCTTCTCCTGGCATCTTAGGGCAGCAGGACAAGGGCTGTCTAGTCTGTCCAGCTCGGCTGCTCCCCTGGCGCTGAGAGGGTGGGCCAAGCAGAGCTGGTCAGACCCTGCCTGCCCGGCTGAAGGCTGCGGACAGGAGGGGGTGGGGGGGCCCTGGGGGCTGCGGGGCGGGCGGGGGCTGCTGAAGATCCAGGTGAGGAGGGGCCTCGCTGGGGCGCCCGGGCTGACCTGGGGCAGAGCGGCCTCGCGCCGTCCCTGCCCTGTGCCGTATTTATTGCTAAATTATTGTCCAGGAGGGGCGGCACTGCGCCGGGCCCTGGGTATTTATTGCTGTACATAGTGTATGTTTGTGATATATAAGGTTTTCTTTATTTTGTATATGATCAATAAACACCTTTTAAACAGACTGGCAGGTGCTTCCTTGGGGCGACGCGCGGGCGGGGCGGGAGGGCGGGGCGGAGCTTCATGCGCATGCGCCGGCGCGCGGCCCGCTGGGAGGCGGAAGCGGAAGCGCGGGTCTCCCCGGGAGCGATGGCTGCTGGGGGTCTGAGCCGGTCGGAGCGCAAAGCGGCGGAGCGGGTCCGGAGGCTGCGGGAGGAGCAGCAGCGGGAGCGCCTCCGCCAGGTACGCCGCCGCCCGCCCCGCGCCGCATCTCCGCCCCACGCCACCCTCACCGCCTGCCCTGCGCCCGCAGGTGTCGCGCATCCTGAGGAAGGCGGCGGCCGAGCGCAGCGCGGAGGAAGGCCGGCTCCTGGCCGAGAGCGAGGACCTGGTGACCGAGCTGCAGGGCCGGAGCAGGCGGCGCGAGGGCCTGAAGCGGCGGCAGGAGGAGGCGAGTCCCGGGGCGTGGGCGGGCCAACCGGGGACGCAGGCCGGCCGGGGGCGGCTCACCACCGGCCTCGGGCGTCTCGGCAGGTGTGCGACGACCCAGAGGAGCTGCGGAGAAAAGTCCGGGAGCTGGCCGACGCCGTCCGTAACTCCAAGCATCTGGTCGTCTACACGGGCGCGGGGATCAGCACGGTAGGGAGGCGAGGCGGGGACAGCCGCGCCGCGGGTCGGCTCCCAGGTCTCGGGAAACCAGGACCAGCGGGACGGGGGCGGTCGGAGGGCGCCCCCTTCTGGGTGTCTGACCCCAGCACCGAGCATGGTACTCCTGTTAAGCGGCAGCACCGACTCACAAAGCATTCACCTTAAAAAAGCATCTTTGAGATTCTTTCCTTGCTTAAGAGACATTGGAAATGACTCAACTTGGAATTTCCCTGAGTAGATAAATGTTCTCAAATACTTGAATCCAGTGTTATACCCAGTAAGAAACAGGAAAGGAAAAGGGATGAAACGGGCCGTGATAGTTTGGACCTTGCAGCCTCCTCATTTAAAGTTAAGGAGGTTAATTCTCTCTCCCAAGGTTACGTGGGGAGAGCCCAGCCCCAAACTCTCTTTTGATTCCCCGATCGGTGTGTGTTCCGAGCGATGAAGAAAGGTCAGTACGAAACAAGGCAGTGCGGATTAGGGTGTGCCGGGTGAGGAAGAGAAACGCTTTGTTTTTGAGAAGTTTTTTCGTGACGACCTGGGCCCTGGAATATGACCAGCTTTGGTAGTGTGGATAGCATGCCGTTTGTCTAATTGCTGGCTGCAAGTTGAGTGTGACCTACAAGTAGGCCTAGCAGAGGTGAATAACAAGGATTTTTGTCCTCAAGAAGCCCAGCACTGCTAGGTGATGATAATAAGCCATATTGACAAATACTTGTAATATGAAGCTGGCTGTGTTAGGGCACTAAGATAGAAATCCAAATATGGGAGTTTCTGCTGTGGTGCAGTAGGTTAATGATCTGGCTTGTCTCTGCGGAGGTGCTGGTTTGAACCCCAGCCCAGCGCAGTAGCCTAAGGATTTGGTGTTGCCGAAGCTGTGGCCTGAGTCGCAGCTCTGACTAAGATTGAGTCCCTGGCCCGGGAACTTCCATATGCCTCCAGCGCAGTTGAAAGCAAAAAGAAAAATTCAAGTATGCCCTCTGTGGTCTCAGAACTGGCAGACCCATCTGGTTGGTTTTCCATGGAAGGCGGCACCGAGTCTGGGCTTGAATGGTGGAAAAAGTTTTCTAGGTGCTTCGGAGGCAGGACACTGCAAAGAGGGTTGACTGAAGAGGCCCATGAGCAAGAATGCGTGAGGGACCTTCACTGCCTTACCTTAGCAAAGCCTGGAGCCCTGGCACGCGTGAACTCCCGTCACGAGATTCTGTGAAAGCTGTCATGTGACTTTGTAAAGAGCCTTAAGCGGCTACTAAAGCCACGTGCCTTCAGGTCTTGGCTTGGAGCTTTACTGTTTGAGGCTCACCTGTTCAGGGTGAGTCAGAACCACTGTTCAGGGCCGGCATGTTTCTGAGCTCAAGCAGCAGGGAGGAGTCAGCGCTCCCCAGAAGGGGGCGCCCTCACCGCCCGGGGAGACACCAGCCGGCTTGGTCCCGGCGCACTTTCTGTTTCCTTCTCTCGGGGTGGCTCTTTCTCACTGGGTTGGGAACTTGGGGAATTCAGTAATGTTTCTGTCACCCGAAGAGGCTGGCCTGTCTTTTGAAGGCAGGGCAAGAGCCACTCAGAGCGTCAGGCTGTAAGAACTTGGAGGGAGGTGTCTTCCACTGGTGGGTTCACCGTTTGTTGAATGCTGGCTGCGTTGAGCGCTGGCTGGGCTGGCGTATCCGCAGATGGGCCTGACCAGCCCTCCCCGCAGCGTGAGCACAGGTGCAGCCTCAGAGCCCCGCTTGTGCGGCATGCCTGCAGGGCTCCGGGCCGGCGAGGCTCCTTGGCTCCTAGAGCTGGACCAGCTGGGCTCAGGGGTCCAGGCGGAGGGAGGGAGTCGGAGGGGGCGCCTTCCATCTGGGTGGACCAGTTAGAAGTGCTGAGCCCCTGGAACGAACGGAGGCCAGTCCTGGGGAGCGCTGGCGGAAACTGTGCCGCCGCCTCCAGCGATGCCCCTTCACCGGGCCGTCTTCTTTCTGAGCGCGCAGGCGGCCTCTATCCCAGACTACCGGGGCCCCAATGGAGTGTGGACGCTGCTTCAGAAAGGAAGACGTGTTAGGTAAGCAGCCTGGCACAGCCTTCCCACCAGGCCGAGCAGGGGCGGCGTGGACCTGACCCCCTCACGTCCGCTTCCTTCCTCCCGGCAGCGCTGCCGACCTGAGTGAGGCCGAGCCGACCCTCACCCACATGAGCATTGCCCGCCTTCACGAGCAGAAGCTGGTAAGAGCCCAGGGTGGCGAGCTGGCCTGTGCTCGTCCTTCAGGGTCCCCTCGGATACCAGAAGCCGAGGATGCTCAAGGCCCTCGTAGAAAACGGCGTCACTTCTGTGTGTGACGCCCAGCCCAGCCCTCGCCCACGTACCTCCCCTCGCTTCCAGATTGCTTATGCCCCCTGCTACGGTGCCAGTGCTGTGCAGACACTTGCCAGCACGTGACAGGTTCAATTTTTGCTTTTTGGAACTTTCTGGGTTCTTTTTTCGTGGAATATTTTTGATTCAATTGGTTGAATCTGTGGACGTAGCAGGGAAAGTATCGCTCCTTCTGGGCCTCAGGGACCCAGGAGGGCGTCCGTCTGGACCCCGAGGCCCGCTGCTCTGGGTTTGCCCCATGCCCCGCGTCGGGGGGAGGGGGCAGGTGGCCCCTGCCCTGGGGGCTCCGGCCGGGGCGCCGCTTC
Source organism: Catagonus wagneri (assembly GCA_004024745.2). Classification (NCBI taxonomy): domain Eukaryota; kingdom Metazoa; phylum Chordata; class Mammalia; order Artiodactyla; family Tayassuidae; genus Catagonus; species Catagonus wagneri. The sequence goes on from PVHT021183569.1 coordinate 140,516, forward strand.
CCGCGCTGACGGCCGCTGTCCCGCTCCCCCGCAGGTGCAGCACGTGGTGTCTCAGAACTGCGACGGGCTCCACCTGCGGAGCGGGCTACCCCGCACCGCCATGTCCGAGCTCCACGGGAACATGTTCATTGAAGTGAGCGGTCCCTCCAGGGCTGGGGCCGGGGCGCGCCTGTGCCCCGGCTCACAGTGTGCCCCCCCCAGGTCTGCACGGCCTGCGTCCCCAACAGGGAGTACGTGCGGGTGTTCGACGTGACGGAGCGCACCGCCCTGCACCGCCACCAGACGGGCCGCACCTGCCACAAGTGCGGGGCCCAGCTCCGGGACACCATCGTGCACTTTGGGGAGCGGGGGACACTGGGGCAGCCTCTGAACTGGGAGGCGGCCACCCAGGCTGCCAGCAGAGCGGACACCATACTGTGTTTAGGTTCCAGCTTAAAGGTGCGTCGATGGCGCCGCGGACGGGACGGGTGGGCCTGCCCGCAGCTGGCTGGCTTGGCCTTTGTCCCTGGCTTCCTGTGCCCTGTTCCCTGGGGTGTGTGTGGTCTGTCTGTCCATCCGTCCGTTCCTGCAGGTCCTAAAGAAGTACCCACGCCTCTGGTGCATGACCAAGCCCCCCAGCCGGCGGCCCAAGCTCTACATTGTGAACTTGCAGGTAACTCGTGTCCTCAGAGCTGCCTCCTGTGCTCTGGGCCGTAGAGCCCTTAGGTCCCAGGCCCCTGCGCGTGGCGTCTGGCTGAGCAGAGGCCAGCAGGCCGTCGGGAGGGGCCCGGGGGCCGCCCTCACTCCCCTTCTCCTGTCCCCAGTGGACCCCGAAGGATGACTGGGCGGCCCTGAAGCTGCACGGAAAGTGTGACGACGTCATGCAGCTGCTCATGGACGAGCTCGGCCTGGAGATCCCCCCCTACAGCAGGTGAGGGCCGCTGGCCCACCCCCTCCCCGGCCCCGTGTGGACGGGCGGTCTGCCATCTTATGTGAGCTGAGCCTAGAGAAAGCTCTGAGGTGTTGCACATGGCGTCTCAGGCGTGACTCGGTGTGGTAGCCTCTGCAGGGCCCAGCCCGGCATTGCTGAGGCGCCCTGGCTGCAGTGGCTTCCTGCAGGGAGAGGGCGCCTGCCCGGGTCTGCCCGGATGTCCCCCTTCACCTCAGGTGGCCTGGAAGGGACGTGCTCTCAGCAGCTCTGCTCGTCAGGATCTGGGTGCACTTGGCTTGGGGAGCTGGCGTACTCTGGGGGAGCTTAAACTGGGCCTGAATTCAGAATTTGCGATAATTTCGATGTGGTGTGTGTGTGTGTTGAGTAAAAAAGTTTACACTTTCTTTCTCTGTGAATTTTCAGGGTCTTATAGGGGAAATCAATTACTTCTTTTAATGAAAGGGTTCAAGAATTAAGGATCCCTTCACCTTCTGGGCCTGGCAATTCTTGTATGTTATGTTTGTGGTGTTCTGTAATGTGGGCCTACCGTGTACTGTACCTTTTTTTTTTTCCACATTAACTTAGCTCATTTTCTTTATCAGTGCTTCTCTGTATCTTTAGTTTATAACGTGTGGTTCTACATCTCAGTCAGACACATGGGCTCTTCGCGGTGTAGTGTTTAGGCGGCGCCTCCCTAGTCAGCTTCCCTCCCATCGAGCCTGGCGGTCCGGGAAGGGGAAGAGGGTCTGGTCCCCCTGCCCGCCGTCGGGGCCCGGGGCTGCCTAGTGCCTCCCCACTGCGGGGCCGCCACCGCCCCACCCCGCGTGGGCCCAGCCCCTCGATCGCCGACGGGGACTCGCTTGTGCGGAGGCCGAGCTAGTCTGGGTGCTGGCCTTTGAGCTCCTCAGGGACTCAGCCCCCTCGCAGATGTTCTGGAGCTCTCTCTCGCGAGGCCAAGCCCAGTCACTGTTAAGACACGGGAGGGGCGCAGGGCCACCTCAGTCAGCTTCCTCGTCCTGGGGCGGGTTGTGACTGCAGGGCTCCCAGGTCACCTGACCCAGCTTTCCCTTTCCGTAGGTGGCAGGACCCCATCTTCTCCCTGGCGACGCCCCTGCGTGCGGGTGAAGAAGGCAGCCACAGCCGCAAGTCTCTGTGCAAGAGTCGAGAGGAGCCCGGGCCCGAGGACCGGGGCGCACCACGCAGCTCAGCCCCCGTCCTGGGCGGTTGGTTTGGCAGGGGCTGCACCAAGCGCACAAAAAGGAAGAAAGTCACGTAGCCTGGTGCTTGACTGAGATGGCACTTTGCAAATAGCCGGGACTCCTGCTCAGGGGCGGTGGCCCCGTGGAGGCCAGGACTGCCCCGAGAATTCTCTGGGGACGTTTTCACCCTGACGTGTTTAGCCATTTGTCCTTGGGGACACCCCCTTGCACTGCTGTGGCCGCCTCCCGCTCCGGGGGATAGTGGAAGACACTTTGCCCCAGCGGCCACTTCCTGAAGAGGTGGCAGCCCCGCCTTCTGTGAGAACAGAGCTCGGGTCATTGCACGCGTGGCCGGCCAGGAGGAAGCACACGCTGCCTTACCTCATTCATCAGGCTAGTCTCAGGGGCCTCAACCCTATTTCTACTACTTCTTACTAAAAATGTTAAATTTATAGAAGCCTTTTTCTGTATGGGGTATGCTGCAAAGGGATGTTTTTGAGCCTCGGCTCTCAGCAGACCTTTTTATCATTAAACATCTCTCTGCACTGTCTTCCGCGTGTTACCCAGCGACTGCCCTTCGGAAGCTTGGGGGTGGGGCCCGGACACCTGGCCGGGCTCCTCGAGGGCGGGGTGGACGCGCCCCACGTGGTCATGCCCCGCCCCTCCGCCGGGCGGGAGCTGAGCCACGGTGCGCTCACGTCATTGGCCTGGCGCGGGAGGGGGCGGGGTCTCCAGGGGCTCGGAGGCACCCATCATTGGCGGGGTCGGGGCCCGCCATTGCCGCGCGGGGGTGGGTGAGGGGGCGGGGCTCCTCACGCGGGGCGGGGCGGCGCTCGCCATTGGCCGCGCGCAGCGGGTGAGGCCCGCGTGACGGCGCGTGCGTGCGCGCGCGGGCGGCAGCGGGTCGGGAATCCGGAGCCGGCCGGGCAGAGACGACGCTACGGGGCTATGATCCGGAACGGGCACGGGACGGCGGGAGGCGCCGAGCGGCCAGGCTCGGGGGCCAGGCGCGCCGTGCGGGTGTGGTGTGACGGCTGGTGAGCGCGGTAAGGGGCGCGGGCGGGGGCGCGGCCGCGGCCGCGGCCGCGGTGACCGCTGTGACCGCCTGCGCCAGGGCCCGGGCGGCGGACGAGCGCCGGGGCTGTCGGAGGCGGCGACTCGGCCACGGAGGACTCCTGGGCCCCAAGTCACCGCGCTGGGCGCGGGCAGCCCGGCTGCGGGTCCCTGGAAGCCTTCTGCGGACCTCTATACGAATTCCTTTACCGGGCTCTCTTTCTGCCACGTTTTCCATTGAGCCGGAGAGCCAGCCAGGTGGTCCTACCTGTCTCGTGCACGGTGGCGGCGGAAGCAGCATGTTTAATCTTGATGACTTTAACCATTGCAGTGTCGTAGGAGCTCTCTTCTGAAGGAGCCGTGCAGTCAGAGTTCTCCATGTCCTGCTTCCAACTTAACCAGGAAGATTCTCCTGGGTATCTGGGCAAGAGCCAGTGCAGACAGTGCCTGATCTGGGCAAGACCCTAATGGAGCCCCAGGCTCCTGGGACCGCCTGAGGAGGGTTACAGTGCCTAACTGTCCCCCTGCTGGCCAGCCGCCCAGCTGGAGTGCTTTGAAGACAGGTTTGAGGCTGTCAGCAGAGAAGAGGAAAATTAATCTCTGGTAATAAGTTGCCACCTTGGTTGTTTCCATAGACATTTACTTGGCAGCACAATAAGAAAAATTCGTATCAGGCTAGGCCACAGCTTCAGAGGCCAGCTTGCCGGGCTTACATACTCCTGTGCCTGCACCTGAGTCACATTGTGGAGGCGGTGTGGCTTCATTTCCCAGGACTCTGACCTTGGCTCTGAGCAGGCCAGGCCCCTGCCCCAGCTAGCCACGGCTGCAGGCCCAAGCGATGGCAAACACCTGGACCCAGCACCACCCTGCATTCTGTGCTGTGCACCCCTCCTGCCCAGCCCATCCAGTGGGCACAGTGCTGGTTCGGCTCCCGAATTTGGACTCCCCTTTTCCTTTAGCCCAGGACCAGAGCCCTGGGACTCCACAGGCTTGTCTGCTGGGGCCTGTGTGCTCTGGTGGGGTTAGCAGGTGCCGTTGAGTAGAATGCTTCTGTGCACCTGCTGGCCTCGGTCACCAGGAGAAGCAGGGACAACTCCCCCTATTTGAAGGCAATACGAGCCCGGGGCCCCCAGAAAAGTGGGATTTCCCCCCCCGCCACGGCCACTGGAGTGGAGCCTTGAGTGCTGTTTGTGGTTTCATCTGGTTCACTTTTTTTTATTTGTCTTTATGTAGAGCCGCACCCGGGGCATGTGGAGGTTACTAGGCTAGGGGTCTAACAGGAGCTGTAGCCGCCGGCCTTCGCCACGGCCACAGCGACGCGGGATCCGAGCTGTGTCTGCAACCTACCCCGCAGCTCAAGGCAGCACCGGATCCTTAACCCACTGAGTGAGGTCAGGGATCGAACCCGCAATCTCATGGTTCTTAGTCGGATTCGTTAACCACTGAGCCACGAAGGGAACTCCTCAGCTGGGTTCACTCTTAAGCAGGCCTGGCTTTGAGGATGAAAGCGCTGATACCAAGAGACAGGGTGGTGGGTGTTGGCCCAGAGAGCAAAGCCTTTGAGTTTCCAGAGGCCGAGGGGGAGCAGGTAGGAGTCTGAGGCCGGCGATTGCCCTTCTTCATTGCCTGGACTTTGTTTCCTGTTGGCTCCAGGGGCTGTCCCTGCGTCGGACAGGGCAGAGTCCAGTCCACCCCACGTTATTGGGCGTTTATCCTGCAGCCTAAAGGGACCGCCTGTGGCAGTTTGCACTTGTGATGGGAGCGCCTGAGGACAGAACGCCGTCCCAGTGTGGGGAGCAGGGACTGTTCTGTGCACTCACCAGCCCCGGGGCTGCCAGGCCTTGTCCCCAAGCACAGCTGCGCTTGCTCGGTCTGGCCCTGGGCCCAGGGACCAGTCACGTGGAGAGCCAAGCACCGCACTCGAAAGCCCAGGCCCAGCCGGACCCTGGGAGCTGTTAGTTCCCAGTGGGGGCTTCTCTGAGGCCTTCCCCCGGGGTGACGCAGAGGAGCGAGCCTGCACCCCGAGGACAGGCGTGACGGCCCTGCCCTCCCCACAGCTATGACATGGTACATTACGGCCACTCCAACCAGCTGCGCCAGGCACGGGCCATGGGCGACCACCTCGTCGTGGGTGTGCACACGGACGGTAAGCGGGCTGCCGGCTCCCCGAAGTGCAGCTCTCCGAGCTCGCCCGGCCCCGGCCCCAGCTGAGCCGTCTCGCGTCCTGTCCCCGGCTGGGGGTGGGGCCGGGGGTGCACAGACCGTCCCGTGTGCCGCCCGCCTCCCACCCGTTTCCCAAGTCCTTTGAGGACAGAACGCCTGGCCATCAGAGAGACCCCCCGACTCTACCTGCTACTTTGGCCGGCCGAGCGGACGTGGTCCCTCCTCGTGGGCTCAGGGCCCCGTGAGAGAGACAGCGCCCACCCCAACCCCCTGTGCCCCTGCAGACCCCGCTCCGTGCTGGGAGGCGGCTTCCGAGGGTGGCCGGCCCTCCCGGGTCACCGCCGTGTCCCTGCCCTCTGCCCCTTTTCTGCCCAGAGGAGATCTCCAAGCACAAGGGGCCCCCCGTGTTCACTCAGGAGGAGAGGTACAGGATGGTGCAGGCCATCAAGTGGGTGGACGAGGTGGTGCCGGCAGCCCCCTACGTCACCACGCTGGAGACGCTGGACAAGTACGGCTGTGACTTCTGCGTCCACGGCAGTGAGTGGGCGGGGCTGGGGCAGGCCCGGGGCGGGGGTGTGGGCGGACCCTGGGGGTCGTCCCGGCTTCGGGCGAAGATCCTTATCCTCGTGTGCGTGCCACCCTGTAGACGACATCACGCTGACGGTGGACGGCCGGGACACCTACGAAGAGGTGAAGCAGGCCGGGAGGTACAGGTAAGCCCTCCCTGCCGTGCGCCCTGCCCTTGGAGGGGCTCCTGCCTGTGGGGGCAGCGTCCAGGCCGCACCCATGTCCCTCACGGCCCGGACAGGAGCCAGGGTGCCACACGGCAGGTCCCCCCCCATCTTGTCCGGCTGCACTGTCCATAGAGTAGCCACTGGCCACGAGCGGCTGCTAAGCAGTGGAAACATGGGGTACGGAGGTCGCGTTGTGGCTCAGTGGTTAATGAACCCGACTAGTATCCATGAGGATGCGGGTTCGATCCCTGGCCTCGCTCACTGGGTTAAGGATCCGGCGTTGCCATGAGCTGTGGTGTAGGTCGCAGACGTGGCACGGACCTGGTGTCACTGTGGCTGTGGTGGAGGCTGGCAGCTGTAGCTTCTGCTGGACCCCTAGCCTGGGAACGTCCATATGCCGCAGGTGCGGCCCTAAAAAGCAACCACAACAAAAAAAGGGGCACCGCCCGGGAGCCGCCGTCCACTTGAGTCACTTTAACCGAAAAGGCCGGCGCGGCCAGCAGCTCGTGAAGGGTGGTGCGGCGGGGCTTCTCTCGGCAGAGAGCAGGCGGCCAGGCGGGACCTGGGTGGCAGACAGGTGGGCGGAGTGCGACCAGCGCCAGGCCGAGGTCCGCCTGCTCACCCTGCCGCTGCAGGCTCAGGGCTTAGAGACGGTTCTCCTTTCTCCTGTCGCTTCCTGTATTTCTTTCTTTGTTTTTTTTTTCAGTTTAAATGTAGGTAGTTTACAACATTGTGCTGATTTCCATTATCTCCTTTGGTTGATAAAGTTACAGTGGCTTCGGGGTTCCCTGGTGGCTCGCTGGGTTAGGAACGGGGCCCCAGAACTTTCACACGATGTGGGTACAGCCAAAAAACCCCCCAAATTACACGGAATTCCCATCGTGGCTCAGTGGTTAAGGAATCCGACTAGGAGCCATGAGGATGAGGGTTCAATCCCTGGCCCCGCTCAGTGGGTTAAGGATCCAGCATCGCCGTGAGCTGTGGTGTAGGTCGCAGACTTGGCTCGGATCCCACGTGGCTGTGGCTGTGGTGTAGGCCGGCGGCTACAGCTCCAATTCAACCCCTAGCCTGGGAACCTCCATATGCCAGGGGTGCGGCCCTAAAAAAAGCTAAGTACGATGACCTCTCCCCTCTCCTGGTCCTGCTTTTCCGTCACTGAGAAGAGTGAGGCGGGGGCTGGACTGTGCTGGGCTCCGCTGCCAGCAGAGCTGCTCCTGGGCGGTGCGGCCTCGCCAGGGTCCCAGGGTGAGAGCCCTGAGCCCGCCTCTTTCCCCAGGGAATGCAAGCGCACCCAGGGGGTGTCCACCACGGACCTCGTCGGCCGCATGCTGCTGGTGACCAAGGCCCATCACAGCAGCCAGGTGAGCCTTTGGGGGCCAGAGCGGCGTCCCCGGGGTCGCAGGGCTGGGAGGGGCAGAGGGAGGGAGCGCCCGCCGAGCCCTGGCCCCAGGCTGGGCTGGCTCTGGGGTCCTGGGGTGGCTGCGTCTGGAAGGCAAAGCCCCTCAGTGCCACCTCCCATGCAGGAGATGTCCTCGGAGTACCGGGAGTACGCGGACAGCTTCGGCAAGGTGGGTGTCGCTGCTGCTGCTGGGCCGCCGCCTGCCCGAGGCCACCCCGGAGGCCTGCCCTTCACCCGCTCCTTGCTCCCTGCTCTCCGGGCACTGACCAGGTCCCGAGCGCCAGTCTTGCTGGCTGCCCGGTCCCAATGGCCACTGCCTGGAGGAGCGGCAAGGACTGCCCGCAGCCGGGGGTCTCTAACCAGGCGGCCTGGCTTCTCTCCCTCTGTAGCCCCTCACCCGACACCAGCCGGGGAGACAGTTTGCTTAGAAGGCTCCTTGCAGGTGGCCGGATGGTAGCCTTAGGGGGTTGGGTCCCCACGGGCCCGAGTCCTGGCGGGCCAGTTGCCAGGCTGAGGCGTTGTCAGCTGCAGTGGCTGCTGTGGCCACTGGCGAAGGGGCCGCGGGAGCCTCGCCCAGCCTGGTTGCGGTGTGGACCACGCACCGCCCACCAGCCCGCCGTTGTCCCCGAGAGCTGCCTGCCTGGAAAGCCCGCGGGGCGGGCGGGCGGGTGGCTGGGGCTCAGGGTCCTGACCCGGAGCCCGGTGCCTGCTCCCTCCGACCCACACCCGTGCCTCCCCGAGCAGACCGGTGGGTGCGGGCAGGCCCGGGAGGGGGGCGCAGGCCCGGGGCGCACCTCCAAGGCCTCTGCCGCTGACCGGGCCGCTCTCGGCCTGCAGTGCCCGGGGGGCCGGAACCCCTGGACCGGGGTGTCCCAGTTCCTGCAGACCTCCCAGAAGATCATGCAGTTCGCCTCGGGGAAGGAGCCCCAGCCGGGGGAGACGGTGGTCTACGTGGCCGGTGCCTTTGACCTGTTCCGTATCCTCCGAGCCCGAGCCGAGGCGCGGTCGCCCCTGCCTGCCCCGGGCTTGCCTCCGCACCCCCAGCGTGCTCCGGGGGCCGCGGGGCCTGCAGGGGACTCCCCGCGTCGGGGGTGGGTGCGGGGGCCCAGCCGCCCCCTGGGCGAGGCGTGAGCCCGGCCCTGCAGGCGCCGCTCCCTGGTTACTGGCCCTTTAACCGCGCGCAGACATCGGGCACGTGGACTTCCTGGAGAAGGTGCACAGCCTGGCCGCGAGGCCCTACGTCATCGCCGGCCTGCACTTTGACCAGGTCTCGCGTCCCGCGGGGGCTCCTGGGGCCGGGTGTGTGCGGAGGCGGGGCGGGGGTGAGCGGGCGGCCGCCGGGCTTTCCTGCCGCAGCTGCCCCGCGGGGGCCGGTGGAGGGGGGGCGGCCCGCTGACCGGCCCGCTCGGCCCCAGGAGGTCAACCGCTACAAGGGGAAGAACTACCCCATCATGAACCTGCACGAGCGGACCCTGAGCGTGCTGGCCTGCAGGGTGAGTGGGCGCGCCGGGCGGCCTCTCCTTGTGGGCCGAGCTGCTCCCCGCCGCGCACCCCAGGGTACAGGCGGCCGGGCCCCGCCGGCCCCGCGCTGCCTGCTGGGGTCCCGGCTAACCAGCTGCACCCCCGTCCCAGTATGTGTCCGAAGTGGTCATCGGGGCCCCGTACTCCGTCACGGCGGAGCTCCTGGACCACTTCAAGGTGAGGATGGGGCTCCAGGTGGGCGGCTGCCCCCCACCCCGGGGAGCGCCCTGCGAGGGCGGGGCCGCGTGGGGTGACGCCGGCCCCTGCTTCCCCTGCAGGTGGACCTGGTGTGTCACGGGAAGACGGAAATCGTGCCCGACAAGGACGGCTCCGACCCGTACGAGGTGGGTCACGCTGAGCCCTCCCGCCACCACGCCTGTGTGGGAGCCGGCCTCGGGTCAAGGAGGGGGTTGCCAGCAGGCGGGTTGCCCCAGCGTCCTGGGCTGAGACGCTCCGGCCAGGGCGGCCGCGGTCTCCCTGCGGCCCTGAGAGAGGGCCTTGACCTCCTCCCCGCCTCCCACCCCCAGGAGCCCAAGAGAAGGGGCATTTTCTGTCAGATCGACAGCGGCAACGACCTCACCACGGACCTCATCGTCCAGCGGATCATCAAGAACAGGTGAGGCCGGAGTTCCCGCCGTGGCGCAGTGGTTAGCGAATCTGACTGGGAACCATGAGGTTGCGGGTTCGATCCCTGGCCTTGCTCAGTGGGTTAAGGATCCCGCGTTGCTGTGGCTGTGGTGTAGGTCGCAGACGCGGCTCGGATCCCGCATTGCTGTGGCTGTGGCGAAGGCCGGCAGCTACAGCTCCTGTTAGACCCCTAGCCTGGAAACCTCCATATGCCGCAGGTGTGGCCCTAAAATGACAAAAGGCAAAAAAAAAAAAAGGAACAGGAGAGGCCTCGGTGGGGCCGGCGGGGGCGTGGGCATCTGCTGAGCCTGGGCCGGGCGGGCGCGCCGCTCACCCACGCCCGGCCCCCAGGCTCGAGTACGAGGCCCGGAACCAGAAGAAAGAGGCCAAGGAGCTGGCCTTCCTGGAGGCCGTGAGGCAGCGGGAGGAGCGGCCGGAGGGGGAGAGCGACAGCGACTTCTGACCGGAAGAGGGCTCACGCGGGACTGTCCGCGCACTGCGCCCTCCCAGCCCTGGGAGCAGGGGCGCTGACAAAGCCGCGGGAGGGCTGGTCGGAGGCCGCTGCCTCCCTCCCTGCCTGCCAGCTGCCCGTCCTGCTGAGCTGCACAGAGAGGGCGTTCGGCAGGGTGGAGCAGCCCAGCGGGCAGCGTGGGCAGGGGGCACCTTGTGCCGGGGAGCCCCAGCTTCCGTTGTCCCGCCCCCGGATGCTCCTGCAGACCCTGCACGCCCCCCAGCGCCCGGCCTCCGCAGCAGCCAGCTTCCACGAGCGGTGGCCCAGGGGCCGCTGCTTTCCCCCTCGTGGTGCCGCCTCCCCGGGGCCAGCTCTGCCCGCCGCGTGTCCTGGTGCCCACACGCTGTGGGCCTCTTCCGGGGCCAGCCTGGCTGCTCTCCCCACAGACTGTTCGCGATTTTGTACCCGACTAGCTGGTGTGCAGCTGAATAAAGCTGCTGCTGGGATGTGCTGTGTCGAGCTCTCAGCCTTGTGGCACCGGGAACCGGCGCCTTGGCCCTGCTCCCACCACCTGCCCGGCGCCAGCGAGGACGAGCCCGCAGGCAGCCTGGCGGCAAGGACCCGCACCTCAGGCTGCTTCCAGCGTGGCAGGCGGATGACGAGAGAAGGGGGTGCCACAGCCAGTAAAGGCCCCTTGGCCCCGGGCCCGTCGTTGGGAAGGTGGGAGCGGGAAGGGGGAAGATCGGAGGAGGAGCTGGGGCCATGCCCCGGCCAGGTCCACAGGGCCTCCGTGTCTCCTGCGTCCCCAGTCGAGGCCCCCTGGGAGCTGTGCCGCTGCTGCAGGGTGCCCACCCGGTCCCCTCGTGATTCTGGATGGGGAGGTGGCAGTGGGTTTGTTGGTCGGTCCCGCATTGGGACTGTGGTGTTTTGTCAGCCTCTTTCCAGTTCCCTCCAGAATGGCCTTTCAGCTGCTGAACCGGGTGGGGCCGGAGCCCGGGTGGGGCCGGCAGTCGCTCCTGCACAGTGGCCCTGTCTTTTCTCTCAGCTCTTAAGGCCCAGCCTCGAACCCCTGCAGGAAGCTGCAGTGGGACCATGAGGTGCACACACCTCCCGGGCTGCCGGCTGCAGGAGCCGGTGACGCTGGGCCTTCCCGCGCTCAGGGCCGGCCGGGGAGGAAGAGGCACTCCCAGCGGGCTCCCTGGACACTGGAGTCAGCCCTCGGCCTGCCCGGGACCCTCTGCTGGGTTGCTCCCCGGTGAGGACTGGGGCACTGGCCATGGCAGCCACCAGCAAGCCCCAGCTGGGCAGCAGTTGGGGGCCTGGGGGCCCGGGAAATGCGTCCACCCGGGTGCAGCGGGACCACAATCCCACCCACAGCCTCTGGGCGGGGGGCCAGTGGGTCCAGCTCCCTTGGGGCCCCTGAGGCCCAGATGGCCAGGTACCCCATGGGGTGGGGGACCCCCCCCGAGACAGGCTCCGGGACTCAGGCTGGGGAACTTAGAGGGCAGTCTCGTTGGGGGTCGGGCCGGCACCCACCTGCCTGTGTTCCCGCAAGTGAACTGGGTGCGCGGCCTGCGTGGTCGGGGTGGGGAGCGGGGGTCCCGCAGCCCCCCCAGGTCGAGGTGGAGCGGCGCCCATGGCTTTTGGGGACGGCTTCCCTGTGGTCTGGGGAGGGGTGAACAGAGTTCCCAGGCCTGGAGGGGCCGGGGTCGCTCCAGCTTTGTCAGCCCCCAGCCCCTCCTTGCCCCGGAGCCCCTCACCCTCCTGCTGGGCACGGCCCATGCATTTAGCACCTCGAGGTGTTTCAGGGTCTCCTAGAAAGGCGTGAGCCCAGGAGCTGCCCTCCGGTGAGGGAGGACTCTGGCCTCAAGACACCGAGGACTTAAGGCAGGAGGGCCTCTACGGAGCGGGGTGTTGAGGAGACCGGGTGGCCAGAGGGGCCCGCGCAGTGCCTCCCAGAAGGGCCGGCAAACTGTGGCAAAGGCAGGGAGGTGTGTGTGGGGACAAGGGCCGGTGCTGGGGACGGTGGGCCTGGAGGGCTGACGGGGGCCCCGAAGGCTTCCGGAGCAGGAGGGCTGGTGGCCGCCCTCCCGGTGTTTCCTTAGAGCCTGGCGGCCTGAGGGCCTGGCTGCTGTCTGGGCCTCTAGGTGAGCAGAGCTGGGGTCTGGAAATGCGCAGCCACCTGCCCAGCCCTTGTCCGCGCGAGGGCGCCCACCCCCAGGAGGCTGCAAGTCATTTATTCATTAAGCTGTTTACTGAAGTGGGGGGCGATACCGGGCGCCATCTCCTGACCCTGCAGCCGAGCCAGGTCCAGGCTCGGGTCGGGGCTCACGTGCCGCGACAGTCGGTGGTGCGGAGCGACAGGAAGACGTCCGCTTTGCAATGGAAGGTGACTCTGCCGTCGGGGAGCCGCTCACAGCTCTGCAGGTTGGGGGTGACGTCCTCGACGCACACGGTCTGGGGGCGGGAGGGGGATGAGGGGGCGCCCCGCACCCTCGGCTGCCCCGCGCCCCGCACCCTCCAGCGCCCAGTACTCACGAGGCTCCGCAGACTGGGGCGCAGGTCGGGGAAGGCGCCTGCCCGGCTCAGGGGGCCGGTGCCCGCGGGGGGCTCCGAGCGCCGCGCAGACCTGCGGAATCCGGACAGCAGCCCCGCGGCGCGGCCCACGGAGAAGTAGCCCGGGCCCGCGGCCTGCTTGTACCACGCGAGGCAGGCGGGCGCCAGCAGCAGGCACAGCGCCAGGGCGGCGCCCACCGACGTCGCGGGCCTGGCCATGGGGACGCGGGTGGCGGCGGCGGCGGCGGCGGCGGAGCGTGGCCGGCAGCACCTGCCTTATATCTGCTCCGGGGCGGGGCGGGGCGGGGCGCGCGCGGCGGAGAGGCCGCCGGGATGAACCGGATTGCCTTCGGCTTGGCGGAGGTGCGACGCCCCCTTCCTCCCCATCGCCACCCACCTCCCCGTTGCTGGCCCTGCTGGGCTTGCTGGGAGGCGGCCTCCATGAGAGCAGGGGTGGCGGTGCTGCACTGAGCGTCCAGGCGGGGCGGGACGGCCGCCGACCTCACTGTGCCCAGGGCACAAGGGGAGGCGTTCCCACCCTCAGGGGGAACTGACCAGAGGCGCAGGACTCCTTGGGGAGGTGATGGGGGGTCCGGGGTAGTGGTCACAGTCACACCTGGGCGGGAAGGCTCTACCACTGGTGGGCCCCCGGAGCTGGTGGCCGAGCAGCAGCGCGGCACCGAGGGCGGGGAGAGCGTTTGCACACGGGGGACCGAGTGCCTCCTTGGTGGGAGAACCGAGGTTACCGGAATTCGAAGCCCTGGCAGAAACCCCGAGCCTCCGGGGGGAGGAAGGTGGCTGGACTGGGTGTGTGCGAGCCGGGCAGGCAGGCGGCCCCGAGATGACCAGGCTGGAACCCCAGAGGGGCAAGTGCCCACATGGCAGGGAGTGGGAGTGACCTGCCGGCAGGCTGTGGACCCTGGGTGGGGGTGCTTCCTGCCACAGGGGAAAGCTCCCCAGGGAAGGCGGAACCCCAGGGCAGGGCTGGCCGAAGCCCCCCTCCCAGGGGGCTGATCTGTGAACTCCTCGTGACCCTGGGTCCAGACACGGTGTAGACAGAGGACCCTGGAATGGACTTGCTGCCTAGAGCCCAGAGGCTAAATGGGAGCACCCAGGAAGCCGAGCCCAGGGCCCTCCCTTTAGGGCCCTGGCAGGGGACACAAGTCATTCAGCTTGCTCGGCCGCCCTCCTGCTCGTCCCCTCCCCCGCATGCAGACCCCATGTCTTCTCCAGGACAGACACCAGCACAGGGACCCCGGCAGCTGGATTTCTGGGCGAGGGGCACGTGACGTCCAGGTTCTGAGGGTGTGGCGGTCCCCAGGGCCTCCTTTCCCTGGGACACAGCACCCAGCTGGGAAGCATGCCCGGTCCTCCCCTGGGGACTGAGGACAGGTAAAAGGTGTGTAAAAATGCCCAGCAACCAGCTTCCCACCAGGCAGAGGGGTTGCAGGGGCACGGGGCAGTGACCCCGAGGGCAGACCGGAAGGGGCCTGCGGCGGTCTCCATCCAGGAGCTGCTCAGAGCTGCCAAGGCTGGGGCTGTTACCCAGAGGGGCCGCCGCCCCACGCGAGCTGTGCTGGAACAGAACCGCCCGAGGGCTGTCCTTCCCTAGCAGGGAGGCCTTCGGACACCCGCAGACACAGCCAGCGCTCAAAGACATCGGCGCCGACCAGGAGCTGGCCTTCGGTTCCAGGCGGGGAGACCGCCTGCCACGGCCTCGGCACCACCAGCGCCTGCCCAGGGCCTGCCCTCCTGAGGGAGGAAGCGCAGCCGCGGCTGCCAGCTGCATGCAGCCAGGACCCTACAGGCCAACCTCAACAGCAGTCCCCAGGGCCTCGGCTTCTGCGCCAGGGTTCCATCGCTTCCCTCGCTGCCACAAACATACCAGAGCCTCGACCTGGCCAAGCTCTTCAAGCCCTGAGCCCGACCCTCGCACGCCGGCTCCTCCTACTCCGCTCCAGGGGCTGTGACTCAGGGTCTGGTGGCATCATGCGGAGATGTTTGTTTATTCATGAGAGTTTTCATATCAACATGCACCGAGGCGCGCCTGCACCAAGAACACAAGCAACCGGAGGCCTCCAACCAGGCTCAGGTGGTTTAATGAGTTTTACTTATTGGATAAAAGTGTCAACGTTGTGATGGGAAAAAACAAATGCAGCTCCAGTCCTCGTTTCAGCCCTGTCACAGCCCAAAGGGGACTGTTCCCAGTGGAGACCTCGGCCCAGGCCCACCATGGGTGCGGGTGCCTGGCGGCAGTCTCACTCCTTGAACTTCCACTCCTGGCGGCACATGGGGCAGTGCTGCTGCACCTGCTGCGCGTGGAGCCACTTGAGGATGCAGTGCATGTGGAAGCAGTGCGAGCACTGGCCCCACACCAGCGGGCAGTCGTCGCCCGGCACCTTGCCTGCGGGAGGAGGAACCAGAGAGTCACCCAGAGCGCGGGCAAGCTGGGAGGCGCTGCGCCCAGGGTGGCTAGAGCCCCTTGTGCCTGCCTCATGTCCCAGCAAGGACAGGAACCAGGGAGAAACAACCGCCCCCACAAGGCCCCCTGTGAAGACCATCTGGGCTGGGCCCCCTCCCTCCCACCAGCAGGAAGAGGTCCAGCCAGCCCCCACCCGCCGGCCTCCCCAGACACCGAAGCTCTGTCCCTGCCACCTGGCACACACGTCGGTGTCACGTGCCTACAGGCGGAACACGCATCTGAGGAGTGAACTATTCCTTCTGATCAAGGCTGGAAGGGCCGTGGCTTTGGGACCTAGATGGTTCCCTTGCCTTGGGGACACTGTAGTGTTTGTGGAGCAGCCTGTCAGCAGCTGGGAGTGACATGACCTCCCCTCTCCTGGTTCTAGCCCGAGAGAGCCCTACCTCCAAGGCCCATGGTACCTGCTGCCGGCACTCCACTCCTCACACCTAGGAACGCTACCTCTGGGAGAGGACCTGCGCACACAGGACGCACTAACACCGCCGCAGGTCAAGGGAAACACGCGGCCCTCTGATTTTCAAGGATCTGGAAAACCCCATCAAACAGCTGGTAACAGCAGCATGCAATGACCTCCCCGGGTCAGGTCCCCGCCGGCCTGGGGAGCTGCAGCCGGCTGCCCCAACCTGCTTCTCCAGAGTCCCATTCCCCCAAATCACTGCCTGGCGGGGGCCTTCAGAGCTAGCAAGTGCCAGCCGTGTAGATGTCACCGGTGCGGATCCGGCGGACCACACGGACAACCAGGGTAACAGGGGCTATCTTGCCCAGAAAGTGGCTCCTAAGTGCAGGTCTGGGGCCCCAGGGCTGGCCTGGTCACCTGTGGTCCTGGTTCTTACTCTAAAGACACCAAACACGGACACAGGTGACCGTACATTAAGGAGACAACACCACGGCCAGGCCACACAACGCAGCTCTCAAACCCCATGCAGCACCTGCTCCTGCTGAACAATGAGCCGGACACCTGGCCTGTGTTCTCGGCCAGCCTCACAGCACTCTGTGGCCCCCACGCTGCCCCGCCTGATGGAGGCCAGGGTCCCAAGACTGATGAGGGCAGCTGCCTCGGACGGAGGGGAGGGGAGCGTTCCGACCAGATGGCTGTTGTAGCTGTCAACGTCTGCTGAGAACACGCAGCTCCTTCGCGCCCCGAGCAGCCACTCTCCACGTGGTACACACGTCCCCCTACCAACTCCTTCACGTGTTTGGGACACCGTTCCTCAATCTTTTTTTTTCTTTTTTTTGTCTTTTCGCCTTATCTAGGGCTGTGCTCGTGGCATATGGAGGTTCCCAGGCTAGGGGTCTAACAGGAGCTGTAGCCGCCGGCCTACAGCACAGCCACAACAATGCGGGACCCGAGTTGCATCTACAACTTACAGCACAGCTCGCGGGAACACCAGATCCTTAATCCACTGAGCAAGGCCAGGGATCGAACCCGCAACCTCATGGTTCTTAGTCGGATTCATTAACCACTGAGCCACGAGGGGAACTCCCTGTTCCTCAATCTTTTAAAACATCATTTTTATGAAAAACAAATGTCTGGCCCTTTTTGAAATCTTTACAACCACTGGGCAAGTACAAAACCCACTCTGCCTCCCAGGCCACAGGGGTGGGGTGAGCAGGACCCTGTGCCAGGAGCCCGCGGCCTGTGAGCCCTCACTTCGATCCCCGGCCCCCATCCCACCGGGCCTTTCCACCTCAGCAGAACGATGCTTGCCATCACCCCGACACGTCAGAGTCCCTGGCAAACGGGACGGGAGGGGATGAGCGGGGCCGGCTGGCCCACTGGTGGCTGCCCAGGCCCGCCTGCCTCGACATCTGACAGCACAGAAGCACGCTGGCGGGGCTGGCTCGTGCCAGGGGAATGCTCTCGGCAAGACTCTCTCTCGAAGCTCTGGGACGAGGAGTGGATTCAGTACAGCCTGAGTCCCTCTGGATTCTTCAGAGTTCAGTTTCAGCAGAGAAGCCCCAGTGTCGCCTGATCTGGGCAGAAGGCATCCTGGACTCACCGAACACTGCGCTCAGTACAACCGGCTCACTCTGTCTCACCACCAACAGGCCCCAAGTGCAGATTCTAAACCCCCTCTTCTCTGCAGTCGACACGCTAGCCAGCCCCGCATGCTAGAACGTGCCGCTGGGCTGTGTGCAGCGGGTGCCACCCGGGCTCACTGCTCACTTTGGGCCAAGGGCAGAGCCACAAAAATGCTTTCGAGAACTTTTCTTTCCTGAGGCCACAATCTGCTGCCGAGGAAGCTGCAAATACCTACCCTCAGCCTGTGCTGTGCTCTTTGGAAAAGTGGCTTTCTTGTCTTTGTTTTTCCTCTAGGAAAGGCCAGACCTTGCACCTCTGTTCTCCTCCCCATCATGGAAAACCCCATCCAGCACAGCCAGCCAGCGACCCGCGGAGATTACCTCCTGCCTGTCTGACTCAGGATGGGCTTAACTCCTGGGCGATGAGATTTCCTCTCAGCCAGGCAGATGGCAAGATTAAGGCTAGCGGAGACTCACGGGACTCCCACTGGGAGAAGCAAAGACCTGTCAGCATTCCGGAGCTCGCCGGCCCCGCAGGCAGGCCTGGTCACTCACGGCGCCGAAAGCAGCTTCTCAGTGGCCTCCAGACCCACTTCCCTCTTGGGGCCGCCCTGTTCCCTTGGAGACGCTCTCTTCTGCTTGCTGTTCACTTAGGTCTGTCCCAAAACTAAATTAACGGGTAGGAAAATCTGCTTTCGACCTCGATATAATAACCAGACATTTTCACTTCACCAAACCCTCTGGGAACTAGTGAACACTACAAAAGATACCTCAGGTTGCGTCGTCTGTTGTGACAACAGTGGTGGAAAAAAGAGTGAAGTGAGTGGCATGAGGCATTATGTCTAGCGTTTACTTTAAAACATTTGGACAAAAATACACATGGAGAGACATCATTCCTGGTTCTAAGTGCTTGATGGGGCGGGACTTAACATTCCATTTTTTTGTTGGCTCGAGAATAAAGGTTTTGAAGTAAAAGGTTTCAACACATTGTTTTGCCCCACGTATTTCATTGTGACTTTCACCTGAACAGGAAGCTGTGCCCTTTTTTCTTACAAAACTTTTGACGGACACTTTCTACACAAACATGAACCCAAACTGACTGGCCTTTCCCATTAACTTTTCTTGGGGAAAGGAAGCCAAGGACCAAGGATGCTATGCAGGTATTTCTAAGGGCACGCCAAGGCCAGCGAGTAGGCAAAACTCTAGGGCGGGCAGGCCGGCAGGGGAACTCACAGTCCGGGCAGCAGCCATTGAAGGCCATCCGGCAGATACCGCAGTTCTCGTCGTTGGCCACCCAGAGCCAAGTGGCCACGCCGTTCCAGCACTTGATCTTCACCTTCATGGCGCGGGAACCTGCGGAAGGGAAGAGACCACCGGGCTGCACTGAGTCTGCTGAGCTACAGCACTTCGGAGCCAAAGAAGGGGTTCCTCCCCGAGCCCTCTAGAGGGTCGGGGAGGGCAGGAGTCGCCGCCGAAGGGGCAGGACAAACTGTGAGGCGGTTGGGGCAAGGGCCGGGTCCCCGGGAGGAGCGGGCGCTCAGCGCATCTCCCAGCGCCGCACTTCTGCCCCGGCGTCCACGGAAGGGGGCGTCGGCTTCCGTTAACCACTGCGAAATCCTGCCGCGCAGTACGTCTGAAAGGGACAGGACTGACGAGGTCAGGTGGAGGTCCGACCCCCTCCCTGCAAAGCACCCGCGGAAAGGAGCCCGCGGCCCGCGCGGCCGTGCCCCTTCCCGGAACTCCGCGGACCCGGGCGCGGGTTCGAGGCGGGGGGGAGGGGCAGGGCCCGGTGAGGGCGTGCGAGGAGGGGCAAGGGAGAGGCGGAAGCCCAGCCCCGCCCCACGGCCGCGCCCCGCTAACCTAATCGCGCGCTGCCCCACCCGCCTTCCGTTGGCGGCGCCGGCGCCCGCGCGGGAAGGTATATAAACGACCGCGGCTGCCGGCAGGCACTTCTCAGTGCCGCCCGCCGAAGCCCGAGGTCCAGCGCGCACGCCCCGCCCCGCCCCCCGACGCCGACGCCGGCTCGCAGCCAATCCGCGACCGCTCCGAGGACGCAGTACCGGAAAAGCCCGGGCTGCGCAGGAAGTGACGCGCCGGCGTGCTGACGCGCGGGCTCCAGCCGAGGCCGATTCCGCGCCCGCCATGGCCGACAAAATGGATATGTCTCTGGACGACATCATTAAGCTGAACCGGAGCCAGCGAGGCGGCCGCGGTGGGGGCAGGGGCCGCGGCCGGGCCGGCTCCCAGGGCGGCCGTGGCGGGGGGGCGCAGGCTGCAGCGCGAGTGAACCGAGGCGGCGGACCCATTCGGAACCGGCCGGCCATCGCCCGCGGCGCGGCGGGCGGCGGCAGGAACCGACCGGCGCCCTACAGCAGGGTGAGTGCGGAGGCTGGCTGGCGGGCCGCGGCAAGGGGGCGGGCAGGCGGAGCGACGCGGGGGCAGCGGGCCGGCCGGGCCGGGGGGGGCGCGGGCGCTGGGCGGGCGGACGGGAAGGTCGCGCGCCAGCCCGGCCCCGAAGCGAGACCCCGTCGGCCTTTGTCTGGGCTGGACGCCGGGCCTCGTGGCGCCGGGGGCCGAGGAGACGTTGGCGCGGCCGCCCTGGCGGCGGGAAGTTAGTTGGAGGGAACCGAGAAGTTGCGGGAAGTGTGGCCCCGCGGGCGGGAAGCGGGGCCTGCGGGTCTCTCTTGGTGCCTTCCTCCCGGGCCGCGATGGAGAAAGACCTTCTGGCCGTGAGGGCGAGGGCGAGCCCTGGAGTGCGCCTGACGGGTCTTTTTCTACCGTGTTTCCTTCTTCTGCAGCCGAAACAGCTTCCTGACAAATGGCAACATGATCTTTTCGACAGTGGTTTTGGGGGTGGTGCCGGCGTGGAGACCGGTGGGAAACTGCTGGTGTCAAATCTGGATTTTGGAGTGTCTGATGCTGACATTCAGGTAAGGGACTGGAGCTTCTCCTCGGGAGCCGGTCACCCTACACGGAATTGATTGTGGTGTTTGGGACGTGAGCCTGAATTGGCACCCACCTCGGGACAGTGAGCCCTCCCAGGCACTGGAGGGCTGGCCCCCTGCAAGGGGCTGCAGGAGTGCACAGCACAGTCAAGCTAGAGCTGAAAGTCCAGCCGTTGGGTCAGTTTGTGCTGGAAGACAGGTCCTAGCCTAGCCGAAGAACCCCCGCTCTTCGTAACCAAACATGTTCCGGGGGTGAGGAGCCTCTCTCTGCCTGCCTAAACTTTTCTGACAGATTTAGTTGAATGCGTGTGGTTTCAGTGTCGCTGAAAGATCTAGGCTGCTTGCTGCTTTATTTTGTACCCGTTTTAGTGACCCGCCAGGAGAAGGCCCTTTGTATAAAACTGACAAAATAACAGAAGCGTGCCGGCGTGGCCGTCTCCCCGGCCC
This sequence comes from Catagonus wagneri, assembly GCA_004024745.2. Classification (NCBI taxonomy): domain Eukaryota; kingdom Metazoa; phylum Chordata; class Mammalia; order Artiodactyla; family Tayassuidae; genus Catagonus; species Catagonus wagneri. Next base: position 161,025 of record PVHT021183569.1, read on the forward strand.
TGTTCGCCGTAAGCCCTGCTGTGCTGGGTTCCCAGTCTCACTCTCACTTATCCTCATGCTCTGGGTCTCATTAGCGGCACAAACGTTTAACTTTACTTTTGATCCAAACCTCTTTTTTTTTCCTCCATTTCTTTTTTTTACCTTTTTTTTTTTTAAATCAAATCTCAAAGGCATTTAATCTTGTGTTCTGGTTAAGTGATGATATTTTGGGGGTCAGTCCTGGAGATGGCTGGGTCCGGGTGATGGGCCTTCCTGGGTTCAGTTTCCCAGAGCCCAGCCATTTTACTTAACCGTGGGAGGACAGAGCGAGGCCGGTGAGCACTCACAGTGTCTCAACACTTTTTTTAAGGTGGTTTCTGGCATCCACTGGAAACCGCTTTTGGTGAACTCCACTTCCCGCTGTGTGCCTGCGGCCGGAGTAGCCCCACACTCTGGGTTCCCTCTCCAACTCCCAGCCTGCCTGAGGTCAGGGCAGTTTCCATGGCAGCGCTTGACTTCAGACTTTGCGGCAGGCTTGAGTAGGAGGAGAGGGAAAGGTGAGCCAGAATCTGCCCTGGGGGAGGGGCCGGGTCAGGGCTCCCGAGTCAGCGGGCCCTTTGAGCTAATCCACAGTGGATAGAGTCCCTTGCTCTGCGACCTTGGCCTTTGCAGCTCCATGGCGCAGTCCTTGGACGTGTTGTAAATTTTCCTTTGTAGAAGACGCTGGCGGCTTAATCTCGTGCCCTTCACTGTGGGCTTTGTGACGCTTTACCTGCATTGTGGTACATGTGTCAGGTCCCCAGATAGCAGGAGCCCTCGGGCCCAACTGCTCCTGGAAGTTGCTGTCCCACCTGCCCCAGCCCATCCCCCAGGTCCCGGCCCCCCCGCGCTATGTCTACCTCCCAGGGAAGCACCCAGAGCAGCGCACACTCCCAGGGGGCGTCCCTGCGCTGCCAGAAGAAGAACAGCTTTGCTGACCAGTGCTCTTTCTGACTCTCAGGAACTCTTTGCTGAGTTTGGAACTCTGAAGAAGGCAGCTGTGCACTACGACCGATCGGGCCGCAGTTTAGGAACCGCCGACGTGCACTTTGAGCGGAAAGCAGATGCCCTGAAAGCTATGAAGCAGTACAACGGGGTGCCCTTGGACGGTGCGTTGGGGGCTGGACCCAGAAGGGCTCTAGGGCTCTGGCAAGTTTGTGGAGTCCGGGGCTGGCCCGGTCCCTGCAGGGGTAGGGCCCCTCCACCTGAGGACACTTTGCTTTCGCCCTCCTGTCTCTCTCTTCCATTCTGCCTCCTCTCATTCTGCCCCGCACACCTGGACCAGCCTCCCGGGAACCCCCATCCAGCGAGGCCCCTCCTTCCTTCCTTCAGCCTTTTGCAGAAGACTCGCTTCTGCGAGGGCCTTTCAGAACCCCCCAGCACGCCTCTGAGCACGGGCGGTGGTCTAAAGATCGGGTGCCTTTCCTCCTGGGAGCACCCGGACGCCTGGCAGACGCCCACCTGCCCTGGACCAGAAGGAGCGAGGAGGCCGCTGGGCTGTGCTTGGTGCTGGCTCGCTCTCCCAGCGGCATCTGCAGGCTGTTGCCCTCGCCGGGAGGGAGCGTCGAGACACGCGAGCCCCTTTGCAGTGCCGCGTGGAGGCTGGGGTGGTGCCCGGCAGGTCGGCCGCAGAGCCCTCTGACGAGCGGGTCCTCTTGTGTGCTCTGCCGCAGGCCGCCCCATGAACATTCAGCTCGTCACCTCACAGATCGACACGCAGCGGAGACCCGTGCAGAGGTGAGTCTGCGGCCCCGGGCGGGGCTGGCCTGTGGGCGTCTGCTCACCTCGCGGGCCTTTCCAGGCATGTGAGCGCGACCCCTTTTCCCGCTAGTGTAAACAGAGGTGGCATGACCAGAAACCGCGGTTCCGGAGGTTTCGGTGGCGGCGGCGGCCCCCGGAGAGGCACCCGCGGAGGCAGCCGCGGCAGAGGCAGAGGCGCCGGCGCCGGCAGGAGTTCGAAGCAGCAGCTGTCTGCGGAGGAGCTGGATGCGCAGCTGGATGCCTACAACGCGAGGGTGCGTCCCCGTGGGGGGCGGGCGGCGGCCCGGGGCCTCGGGGCCGCGTTCGAGTGAGGGCCGCCCTTCCTCTCTTTCAGATGGACACCAGTTAAACAGACCGGCAAGTCCGCACGTGGACCAGGACCCAGACGTCGCATCCATGCTCCCCAGTGGGATGGGGTGACAGACTGGGGCTGTGCGGCCAGTGATGGATTTGTTTCTTTTATGTTTTAAAAATAGGATTTAAAATTCATGTAAAGGTTTCTTTTTTTTTTCTTTTTTCTTTTTAATTCTGAAACAGACCTGTTTTGTACTGAGTTATTTTTGGGATAAATTTTACTGCTTGCAGTTGTGGGAAGGTGGCGTTTTCACCTTTGCCATAATAAACTAGAAACGTGTGTAGAAGCGGCCCTGCTTGATTCCTGCCACTCTGGGGTCCCCGCCTGGGCCAGAGCTCCGGGGCTCGGGTGGGCGGGAGGGCCTGGCCTGCGGGGCTGGAGTTGGTGCCGCCGCAGGAGGGCTTGGCCGCGACCCCTGTCTGTTCCGCAGGTCTGAACTCCTCCCCGTGCGGTAGGTGGGAGGCCGTGGAGCAGGGGTCTTGCGCCCACAGCCACCGCTCGCTGCCTGCACCTCGAGGTGAGGGGCCGGGTGGGGCGGGCACCTGTGCTTCGACCTTTCCCGTCTTCCCAGCGCCGTGGTCCTCAGAAAGCGCGATCTGACGGTTCTGACCTGACGGCTTTGCGGTGCGATTCTCTTGTCGTCACAGCAGGAGTCCCGGAAGGGTGTCTTCGTGGCGTAGCTAGTGGGAGTCGTGGCCGCAACTGACTTGATCTGCGGGGGACTGGAGGGGCTGGCAGACACAGGTGCCGTCTAGACCTTTCCGGGGGCAGAACTGGAGAGGACAGTGATGTCGGGGTGCTCTGCGGGCAGGGTTCAGGGCATGGCCATCTTTGGGTCCCCCTTCCTGAGATGCCCGGCTCTGCGCGAGCCCTGCGGGGGGCCCTGGCTCCGGCTCCCGGCTGCCCCCTTTCCTGCCCGATGCCAGGACGCGTAGAAGGCCGCAGGGAGGCCTGGGCTCGTCCCAGCAGGTGCCTGGCCCACAGCTCAGGTGGCTTCCAAGCTTCCACGTTGGGGACAGGGCTGGAGTGAGTCACAAAGGAGGGTGTGACCGGGGGTGGCCCTTCCACGGCCACTTACCAGGGCGTCACCGCAGAGCCGGGTCAGGCCTTGCCTGGAAGGATGGGTGAGAAGACGTCAGTGAGGAGAGTGTCCCAAGAAGGGGGGCCGGGCTCGGGGTCGGGTCCAGGTGGGCAGATGTGGCCCCATTCCATAGCTGCTTTGAGCCGGCCTGGAAGCTGTGGGCACCGGCATAGCGCTGATGGGTAGTGGCAGGTGACAGAGTGGAAAGGTGTGTGACACCAGGCTGGGGTCTGCGAGAAGCCTCCCGGTCACCAAACATTAGCCTCCCTGTTCACGAAGCAGGAGCCTCAGGTTCCTTCAAGGGCTGGAGGCCACGTGCGTTCCTGCCTCCTGCCGTGCGTGCGAGGCGCCCCTGGGAGGAAGGGCTGGTGCTGAGAGCGGGGCGGCCCCTGCTCTGCGCAGGTCAGGCTTTTGGGGCCGGCGCTCCATCCCCAAACCCCGGCCGAGGGCAGGCGAGGCCGGAAGTCTCGGTGCTCCTGCACGCCTTCTCCTTTGCGCGGCTGCCTGGTCGCCGGGCTGCCCAACTCGCGGGGTCAGGCCCCTGGGATGCGCCCCAGCCCAGTGCCCGCCTGAGGTCTAGTGCGAGAGCGGCCAGGGCTCGGGCGTGTGCACGCCCCGCTCGGCCGGTCGGACGTCCTTCTTCGGTGCCGGAGGGATGAGGAGGAATGTGCGTGGGGGCGGCGCGCGCGGGGCCTGGGCCCCGGGCCTTCCCTGGCCTGAGGAGTTGCTGAGCGGGCGCTCCTGGGAAGGGGCGCCGACCCCTGGCTGGTACGCGGGCTTGAGCCCCGGTGCGTGAGGCTGCCGGGCACCCGCGGTTCCAAGGCAGAGCCCGGTCCCTCTGCAGGTGCCAGACCCAGCGCGAGGCTCGGCCGCGGCCGCGGGGAAGTTGTCAGGCTCCCCTGTGAACAAGGGCTTGGTTCTGGCCCCGGGGAGCCCGTGCGCCGCTGCTGGTGGTGGTGACAACTGCTCTGGAGACAAGTGAGGCGGGGACACAGGCCTGAGCGCTCGTGTTTCCGGGACGTGCATTCCGGTGGGAGGACGGGGGCTGGTGAAGCGGTGTCGCATGCTGCTGACAAGGCTCTGGAAACGAGTGAGGCGGGGACACAGGCCTGAGCGCTCGTGTTCCCGGGACGTGCATTCCGGTAGGAGGACGGGGGCTGGTGAAGCGGTGTCGCATGCTGCTGACAAGGCTCTGGAAACGAGTGAGGCGGGGACACAGGCCTGAGCGCTCGTGTCCCCGGGAACGTGCATTCCGGTGGGAAGACGGGGGCTGGTGAAGCGGTGTCGCGTGCTGACAAGGCTCTGGAAGAAAGCAGCGGGGGCGCTCAGGGGTAGGGCGAGGCCCTGCGACGAGGGGGCCTGGGTGCACGTGGGTGTTCGCCGAGCAAACTTTGCTGGCGGGGAGCAGCGCGGGTGCAGACGTCCTGGGGACCCTGGGATGAGCCGGCCTTCAGGGTGCTTGGGGGAGGGCGGAGGTCCTGGGGCCTGACTGCTGGCTTCTGGCCTGGGGGAGGGCTCCCAGGGCTCCGCTCTGGGGACTGACGTGGGTGACGTCCGTAGACGGCAATTGGAAGAAAAGGAGAGCCGATAGAGTGGCCTTTTGTGGTTTTATTCGAACACGTGTGGAATAGCGCCTGCGGTCACTGCGGGGGCAGCAGCACGAGCGGTCGCGTTCCAGTGCTGCCCCGAGACGCGCTCACTGCTGCGGGTGGTTTTGGCTGAGAGCTCTGATGACAGAGTTGACATGTTGCGACGTTTGCCCATTTATAGGGATTTTATTGTATTCAGAGTCACAAATCCACCACCACTTCAAATTCCACAATATACTCATCACTGCCCCCAAGAAACCCACCAGTCTTCATCCCCAGCTCGCCTCCCCGGCCTCCTCTCGTCCACTTTCTGTCTGTGGAGCGGCCTGTTGTGGACACGGCGTGCAGGGTCTGGCTCCTCCACGCAGCGTGGTGTCTCTGAGGTTTGTCTCTGTTAGAGCCTGTGGCGGTATCAATCTTTTTTTTTTTTTTAATTTCTGAGCCACACCTGCGGCACACAGAGTACCCAGGTCAGGGCTGGAACCCGCAGCATAGCAGCGACCCAAGCTGCTGCAGTAACAACATGGGATCCTTAATCCACAGCACTGCAAGAGAACTCTCCAGGGTTACTTGTGGTGGTTAGAATACCACAGACTGGGTTTGCTGTGGGGTACAGGACAGTGGTCTGTCTCATTGCCAAGGTTATGACCTTGATCATGTGGATCCATGGGAGCTGCCAGGCTTCTGGACTGTAGCATTGGTCTTCTGCCTTTGTAATTCATAAATCTGTTGGTGGAGAAACTGGGGACTAAGTTTCTTACCGTTTCACTTGCTGATCTTAGCACGCCGTGGTGCAGTAGTTTTATTACTGTGATGTTTAATGGCGAGTTCTTAAACTTTGCTCGTTCCCTCAGCGTTAATTGGAATTCTTTTTTTAAAAGTTGTTTAATGTAGTTGATTTACGCTGTTCTGTCAATTTCTACTGTACAGCAAAGTGACTTAGTCATACGTCTGAACATACTTTCTCATACAGTCTTTCATCATGTTCCATCGCAGGTGACTGGACATAGTTCCCCGTGCTGTACAGCGGGGCCTCTGTGCGCATTCTAAAATGTAAAAGTTTGCATTTATTAGCCCTGAGCTCCCACCCCCTCTTCCTCCCCCTTGGCAAACCTCAAGTCTGTTCTCTGTGAGCCTGTTTCTGTTCTGTAGATGGATTCACTTGTGCCACATTTTAGATTCTACAAGTAACTATATCATATGGTGTTTGTCTTTCTTACTAAACTTGGTATGAGAATCGAAGTGAATCTAAGTATGAGACTCTCTAGTTCCGTCCATGTTGCTAAAAATAAAATTCTTTTTTTTTTTTTTTTGTCTTTTGTCCTTTTAGGGCCACACCCACGGCATATGGAAGGTTCCCTGACTAGGGGTGTAATCAGAGCTGTAGCCACCGGCCTACCCCACAGCCACAGCAACGCGGGATCCGAGCCGCGTCTGCAACCTACACCACAGCTCACGGCAACGCTGGATCCTTAACCCACTGAGCAAGGCCACAACCTCGTGGTTCCTAGTCAGATTCATTAACCACTGAGCTACGACGGGAACTCCTATTTTGTTCTTTTTTTATGGCAGAGTAGTAGTCTATTTTGTATGCGTGCCACATCTTCTTAATCCATTAATCTTTTGATGGACATTTAGGTTGTTTCCATGTCTTAGCTGCAGTTGTACAATGGTCATCACAACCCAGTTTTATGGCATTTCCGTCCCAAACCTCCAGTGCATCCCATGACCCCCAAACCGTCTCCTTTGGAAACTGTAAGCTTTTCAAAGTCTGCGTCAGTAGCTGTTCTGCAAAGTTTTTACTGCGTCCTTTTCTTAGATTTCACATGTAAGTGATAGCATTTGATGTTGGTGTCTAGCTGCCTGACTGACTGCACTTAATTAGCATGATGATTTCTAGGTCCATCCATGTTGCTGCAAAAGCTGTTCTTTCCTTTTAAGGCCGAGCGATACTCCGGGTGCGTGCCACACCCTCTGTACCCACCCCTCTCTCAGTGGGCACTTAGGTGTTTCCATGTCTTGGTTGTTGTATAGAGTGCTGCAGTGCACGCTGGACTACATGTATCTTTTTTTTTTTAACACGTATCTTTTTGAATGAGTTTTGTCTGTGTAAGTGTCCGGGAGTGGGATTGCCGGGTCCTGTGGTAGTTCTGTAGTTTTCTGAGGAGCCTCCGCACTGTTTTCCACAGTGGTTGTACCAACTTACATGCCCGCCAACGGGGCAGGGGGTTCCCTTTCTCCACACGCTCGCCAGCCTGCCTTGTTTATAGACTAACTAATGACTGCCGTTCTGACTGCTGTAAGGTGGTGCCTCATTGTAGTTGTGATATGCATTTCTGTAATTAGTGTTGTTGAGCATTTTTTCATGTGCTTGTTGGCCACCTGTGTCTTCCTTGGAGAAATGTCTGTGTAGGTCTTCTGCCCATTTTTCAGTTGGGTGGTTTATTTTTTTTTTTGCTGTCGAGTTGTATGAGTTAATTTGTATATTCTGGAGATCAAGCCCTTATCAGTTGCATCATTTGAAACTATTTTCTCCAATTCCATAGGTTGTCTTTTCATTTCATTAATTGGAATTCTTTTCTAAAAAAGAATAGTTCTTTGTCCACCATTTATTCAATTATTTCTATGAGTATGGATTTGTGGGTGTTAGATTCTATGAGTCATAACTAGGCACCTGTTACTCTGTTGCTAAGACTGGTAAGGTTCCTCCTGTCTGTCCCCTTTTGACAGGCTGTGTCCTTTTTTAAGCATTTACTGACTCTGGCACTGCCAGAGGCTCCAGGCTCCCTTCTACTCTGGTATGTCGCAAGCAGGATCTCGCCCTTGGGTGTGCTCGTTGCTCCTGGGCTGTTACTGCTTCTGGGCCCTTTCCAGACAGAGCTAGGAAGGACATATACTAAGTCATGCATGTAAATCTATATTCAGGACTTCCCGTCATGGCTCGGTGGTTAACGAATCTGGCTAGGAACCATGAGGTTCGGGTTCGATCACTGGCCTCACTCAGTGGGTTAAGAATCCGGCGTTGCCGTGAGCTGTGGTGTAGGTCGCAGACACGGCTCGGATCTGGCGTTGCTGTGGCTGTGACGTAAGCTGGCAGCTGTAGTTCTGATTCGACCTCTAGCCTGGGAACCTCTATATGCCGTGGGAGCGGCCCTAAAAAGAAAAAAGAAAAAGAAAGTCAAGGAAGTTCCCTTTGGTGCAGCGGGTTAAGGATTCGGCATTGTCACAGCTATGGCACAGGTGGGAAGTTCAGTGCAGGTTTGATCCCTGTTCAGTCCCTGGCCCGGGGACTTCCACGACTCACAGGTGCAAGAAAAAAAAAGTCAAGTCATAGAAGACATCTGACAGAGGACCTGTCAGTAGCCTTACCACTGAGTAAAACAACCATATTTAAAAATGGATGGAAAACTTGGGAGTTCCCGTTGTGGTGCAGCAGAAACGAATCCCACTAGTATCCATGAAGACGCGGGTTCTGTCCCCGGCCTTGCTCACTGGGTCGGGGATCCGGTGTTGCCTGAGCTGTGGCGCAGCTCAAAGATGTGCTCAGACGTATATTCAGCTGTAGCTCCGATTCGACCCCTAGCATGGGAACTTCCATTTGCCACAGGTGTGGCCCTAAAAAGCAAAATAATAAAAATGGACAAAAAACTTGAACAGATGTTCTACCGTAAGACTCTTCATCAGGGAAATGCAAATCAAACCAACAGTGAGACAGCAAGTCACAGCCACTAGGACAGCTTTAATCAAAAAGACAACGCCAAGCGTTGGCAAGGGTGTGCCCAGTTAGAACCTTCTCTGGACTGCAAAATGGTCCGTCCACCTGGAGGACAGGGAACCCCACTCCTCCTAGGAGTGTGCCTGGGACAGAGGAGTGCGCCTTCAGGCCAGGAAAAGCGCGGATGTTCATAACAGAAAAGGGAAACCAAAAGTCCATCAACTAACAAATGAATATGAACAGAATGAGCTGTTGTACTTATGCGACAACCAGGACGCTGCAGATGGACTGCGGGTCGGTGGGATCACAAGACAAGAAGACCGTACATGTGGTGCGATTGCACAGAGGTGAATGTCCGGGAAGGATCGACTCACGGCGCGGAAAGCAGGACAGGGCTTGTCAGGGTCTGGGGCCGGCGGCTGGAGTGGGCACCGACTGCAGAGAGCTCAGGGGGAGCTTGGCTGAGTGACAGCTAGCACTTCTGCAAACGGACAAAGAAATAATTGAATTGGAAACTTTCGGGGGGGGGTTGTAAATTATACCTTAGTAATGCTGTAAAAGAACTGGCTTGCCTTTCTGTGTCATTAAATATTTTTATTTGAATAATGTGAAAAATTGTCATTCATTACAGGATTTTTTTACTTTTTTTTTTGGTTTTTAGGGCCGCACTCACAACACATGGGCATTCCCAGGCTAGAGGTCGAATCGGAGCTGCAGCTGCTGGCCTACACCACAGCCACAGCAACGCCAGAACCAAGCCGTGTCTGTGACATACACCATAGCTCACAGGAGCCACAACAGAACTTCCTCTCAGAGCATTTTTATATTTGTATGTATTGGAGTTCCCGTTGTGGCTCATCAGTAATGAACCTGACTGGTATCCATGAGGATGCAGGTTCAGTCCCTGGCCCTGCTCAGTGGGTTAGGGATCCAGCGTTGCCGTGAGCTGTGATGTAGGTCGCAGACAGCTCAGATCTGACATTGCTGTGGCCGTGGCATAGGCTAGCAGCTGTAGCTCTGATTCGACTCCTAGCCTGGGAACTTCCATATGCCACGGATGTGACCCTAAAAAGAAAAAAAGTTAATATATATTAGTACTTATTAATCCCAGGCACTTGGGTGTGGCCTTGCTACATCACATTTCCTGGGTTCTTGGCTAATTTGATAAAAAGTTTCAAAACAGAATCAACCCTCCCTTGCGATGGTGCAGAAACACGTCACAATCCTGGGGTCCAGCTCCCGCAGGTCCCTCCTGCACCTGCAGAAAGGACAGAGGGCAGGGACGTGGCGTCAGCACTGGGGTGGTGTTGCCAGCCGGTCCTGGGGACTCTTCAGGACCAGTGACCCTGGTCCTTATACAGGACGCTGCACAGAGTGATCGATCAGTGGAGATACTGATACAATTAATCAAACCTAATACAGGTTTGAAACGCAAAAGGAACTCGGTATAATCAAGGAAAATATTGGTCAGATCTTTAATGATATTTAAGAATTTGTTAAAGTTTCTTTTTTGGCCGCCACCCACTGCATGGAAGTTCCTGGGCCAAGGCTTGAACCCATGCCACAGAAGTGAGAAGGCTGGATCCCCAATCCACTGAGCCACCAGGGAACTCCTAAATTTGTTAATTTCCTTGATTGGTATCCCACATTCCTGCTGCTCTGTAAATTACTCCAGAACCTGATGTGAAACAAACACATCTTATGGTGCAGATTCTGAACGTCAGAGAGTGACATGGGATGGTCTGTGGTGCTGAGGAGCAGGTCTTCTCGGTCTTTAGCCCAATTTTCAGACAAAGAAAAGCCACACCCTCAGCCTCCGCCTCACCCAGGCCCTGAGCAGGATGAGGCCCTTGAGGTTTTACATGAGAGGAGAGGGCCACAGTCCTTTGCTTCCCTTTCCATTAAGAGGTGGAGGCTAACTCTGTTATGATGTGATTTCTTTTTTTTTTTTTAAAGGCCCATAACGGCAGCATATGGAAGTTCCCAGGCTAGGGGTTGAATCGGAGCTGCAGCTGCCAGCCTACACCACAGCCACAGCAACGCGGGATCCGAGCCACATCTGGAACCTACACCGCAGCTTGGGGCCAGGCCAGATCCTTTACACATCGAGTGAGGCCAGGGATCGAACCCACACCCTCATGGACCCTGTGGTTCTTAACCCACAGAGCCACACTGGGAGCTCCCAGGTAAGAAGTTTGAGGGATGATGTATGTCACTGGAAGAGAAGTATACCCCCTCCCAGAGGGTAACTGGGACTCCGCGGAGACCACTAAGCGGGTGACTCGAAGCCTCCTCGCTGCAGGACCTGACTGCGCGCTGCTGAGAGTTGCTCCCGCTGTTCAGACGGCACTGGAGCCCGTCAGAGAAGGCAGCTTCCCACTCACGCTTGTCTGGAGACCTGTGGCCAGGGTGGAGGCGCTGCTCATGCTGCGCGGCAGTCCGTAGCCCCCTTTCCCTGCCGGGACCTGTGTGTTGGCCACGCCCTCGCCTGTCTCCATCCCGTGATTCTCACCGGCCCTCACTCTCGGGCCCTGCGGCAAACTCTGCCTTTGAGCCTAGCCTGGCCTGAATGTGGGCTTGACCAGCAAGGAGCCGCAGAAGACAGCTTCTTGGAACATTCGCTCTTCGAGTCCGGCTGCCAGAATGCCACCAGAGTTGTGCAGGAGGCCCTCGGGCTGACAGCCCAGGCTGACTGTGCTCGGAGCCAAGCACGGGAGCCTGAGCCCTCAGCCCGCAGGGTGGGAGAGAACCACAGGGTGGCTCCAGGCCACTGCCTTTGGAGCGCCTGTTCACAGCATGTGATGTAAGGGCACCAGCACTGTGGCTGTTATTTACCCCCACACACCAAAGGCTCCTTCCCCCCAGAACTAAACACACGCTCAAATATTTATGGTGGGAATGACGTCTGAGGTCTGCCTCAGACTTGCTGCATGCGGAGAGAGGGCGCAGGTAAAGCAAGCAAGGCTGGCACAGCTGGTACCTGCTGAAGTGGGTGGCAGGTCCGCTGGGCTTCATGACCGCATTCTTCCTGCCTTGCGTGGCGGCTGCCCCTGTGCTCCCCGCTCACCCTGTACCAGAGACGCTCCATGTCACCAGCAGGAGAGGGCAGCCGTGGTGGCCCATCAGACTCTACCTCGTGAGGGGCCCTAGGGTGTGTCTCGAGCACCTGCTGTCTCCCTGCTCTGTTCCGAGTCCTCACTTGGGAAGGCGCAGGAGCCGGGAGCTGAATCCGCCACCTCGACGGAGGGTCAGAGCCTCCTGTCCACAGTGCCTGTGTGAGCTTGAGTCCCTGCAGGCGTCCAAAGGCCAAGTCCTCGGTTCCCAGCTTGACCACAGCCTCGTAAAAGACCCAAAGCGGCAACTACCCCGCAGAGGCGCTCGTGACCCTGACACTGGGCAAGATAAGAAAAATCGGTCATTTCAAGTTGCTAAATCCCAGGGTCTGTTTTTACACAGTGACAGGTGTAAGAGCTTGTTTTGGGGTTTTTTTCTGTCTTTTGTCATCTTAGTGCAGCACCCGCGGCATGTGGAGGGTTCCCAGGCTAGGGGTCTAATTGGAGCTGTAGCTGTCGGCCTGCACCACAGCCACGGGAACTCCAAGCTTATTATTTTTTAAAAAGCACTTCGGGGAGTTCCCCTAGTGGCGCAGTGGAAAGGAATCCGACTAGGGACCATGAGGTTGCAGGTTCAATCCCTGGCCTCGCTCAGCGGGTTAAGGATCCCGCGTTGCCCTGAGCTATGGTGCAGATCGCAGACGCGGCTTGGATCCTGCGTTGCTCTGGCAGTGGTGTACGCCAGCAATTGTAGCTCTGACCTCTAGCCTGGGAAGCTCCATATGCGGCCCTAAAAAAAAAAAAAAGAGGCAAAAAATGAATGAATGAATGAATGAATGAAAGGCACTTGGGTTACTGGGAAGCAATTCGGCAGCGAGGCAGGATGCCCGGCCCCGGCGCTGCCGCTTCCGATGACAGGACGCCTGGGAAGCGCGTCCCAAATACCGGACTGTTGTGCTCCGCCTTTGGCCAACTGAACTTTTACACAAAGCTGACAGTTTTCTCCAAACCCGCAAAAACTGAGACATTTCCGAAAGATACCAAGATCAGTATTTCGCAGTTCTGTCAGTTCTATCGCCTAACAGGCCCGTGCGCGATCCAGGCGCGTGTACGTGACTGTGCTGTGGAGCAGAGGGCTTGGACCCCACTCGGACAAAGAGGGCTGGGTGGCCCTGGCAGCGGGGGCTCCATCACGTCGGCCCCGAATCACGCCCCCCCGCCCGGCGCTCCGGGTTGAGAGCGTGGGCAGACGTCCGACATCGGCCACACGGATGGAGAACCCGAGTCGACGGTGGCGGCTGAACCAGGGGCTTCCGGAGTCGCGAGCGGCACAGAGCCGCTCTCGGTGCCGGTGCTGAGTTTCTCTTCATGAAGGGGCGCTCCCGGCAGGGAGGCCAGACGTTGGCCCGGGCTGGAAGGGAGCGAAAGATCGGCACAGCGCACTGGCCCGTTTCGGGGAGGGTACCGGCCCGACCAGCTCGTCCCCGCGGTGTGACGCCTGCGTGCCCACGAGAGAGGCGCGCCTGCGTGCCACGCCCACGGTCCGCGTGACACCGCCTCGCCCCGTTAGTTCGCAGGCTGACCCGCGGGGACGCCCCGGACCAGAAAACGCTGTTGCCAAAGGGCGCAGAACCCCAACCCGACCGGCCTACAAAAGCGTCCCGGACCGCCGCCCACGCGGGACGCGCCCCCAAGCCCGGGACCTCAAAATGGCCGCGGCGCGATCCCGGCAGCCCTCGCGCGCGCGTGCGCTCTCGGGAGCCCGCCCGGCGCGAGCGGAAGTCGCGTGATCCCGGAAGTGGCCGGCCGGGCTCGCGCGGGTGGGGCGGCGACGTTCGTCATTCCGTGCGGGAGGGAGCGCGAGAGCTGCGCGGTCGAGCCTCCGGTGAGCGCGGGCGGCGGGGCCGGCTGGTGCGGTGGGCGAGCGGGCGGGGCAGCCGCGGGGGGGGAGGCGGGGGGCCACGCCTTTGTTCTCGCCACCCGCCCCGCCCTCCTGCCTGCCCAGCCGAAGGGTCTGCGCTGGGCGGGGGCGGCAGTGACAGCGGGCGGCGGCCGGAGCGCCGGGCCAGCCCACGTGCGGGTCGGGGACGCGGGAGGCGGTGGCGAGGGAGCTGGGAGGCGAGAGGTGGGGGCGTAGGGGCCGGGGGCGGGAGCTGGGGATGCGGAGCGGTGCAGGCCTCTTTTGTGGTCGCAGCTCGTGCCCAGCGGCTCCCTCCTCGCCGGTGCACGCCAGCCTGCCCCGGGCGGACGCCCACTCCCCCCCGCGCCCCACCCCGTGCGCCTGCCGCGCCCTGTCCAGATTGCGGGCCCTGCGGAAGTGCGCGCCGCGCGATCGCACTTAAGGGGATCTTGTCGCCTGCGGCCGCGCTTGAGTGGCGTTAGGGCGTGAGCTTTCTAGAGGAATTCCAGAGGAAGCGGCAGGGAGGTCTGGAAATACGGGCCGGCCCCACCCCACCTGCGGCGGCCGGGTGGTTCCGGGTCCCCCGCGGCCCTTTGTGAGGTCTGGTCCTCGCGCACATCCTGGCTTTGGCTGTCTTTACGGACAACGGCGGCCCAGACCCACCTCGCACACCACCGAGTCGGGTCCGAGCGGGTTTCAGATACTGCTCGGGGATTCCCGGGCGGGGCGTGCGACGGTCATCCTTAGTGAAAGAAGCCCAGTGGCTGCCCCGCAGCTCTTCACTTTGATGGCACTGTTTCAGGCTCTTCTGGGCCAGGGTCCCCAAGGGGGCTTCTGAAACTCCCACATGCGCACAGCAGTTTCCAAATTCTGGGTCTCTGAACCCTCAGAGTTGGAGCAAGGTTGGCAGACACTTAGGATCCATCATGCCGTTTCAGGACTTAGCTGTGGGACTCAGGTTGGCTCTGTCATCTGAGCTCTTGGAGAGCCTTGTGTTTGTAGGGTGAAAAGGAACTAACCTGTAGCCTGCACAGGCAGCTAGGACAGGCCTGAAGGAACAGGCTGGTCAGGGAACACTCAGCAGGAGGAGTCTCTTGAGGTGAGGGCCTGGGCAGCTCAGGACAAGCAGCAGGACTCGGTCGTGACCCTGCCAGGTGGGTCTGGGGTGCTGCCGCCTCCCGGAGGCAGGGGAACTGTGCCTGGTCTTTGCAAGGGGCAGGCTGTGGGTTCCCCTTAGCCCTGGATACCGGAGCTGGGATGCGGTCCCCTGGGGTGGGCCGGATGAGGAGGTGAACCATGGCCCTTCTGCGCCTCGTGAGCCTGTGTCCGGGCCCTTTTCGAAGTTCTGGTTGTCACCGCCTTCCCGTTACAGAGGATGCCTCTGCTCTTGGGCCCCACACGGGGGCTTGGGCGCCTGATCGCCTGCGGGGCCTGCAGAGGGGTAGGAGGGGGGCGCTGGGCCCCGCTGGGCTGCCCCCGCCCATGCCACCCCGCCCACAGGTGTCCCAGGCCCAGTGAGAAGAGAGCATGGCTGAGCAGGAGCCCACGGCCGAGCAGCTGGCGCAGATCGCCGCTGAGAACGAGGAGGACGAACACTCGGTCAACTACAAGCCCCCGGCCCAGAAGAGCATCCAGGAGATCCAGGAGCTGGACAAGGACGACGAAAGTTTGCGCAAATACAAGGAGGCCCTGCTGGGCCGCGTGGCCGTGTCTGCTGGTAAGCGGACAGGGGCGTGGCGGGTACCTGTGGCTTTTCGGGGTGCCTGCCGCTCTTCCCCCCACTGGCAGGATTCTGACTTGCGATCACTTTGCAGACCCCAACGTCCCCAATGTCGTGGTGACGCGTCTGACCCTGGTGTGCAGCACTGCCCCGGGGCCTCTCGAGCTGGACCTGACAGGTGAGTGGCCTCCGAGGTTGCTGGCTGGCGCTGCGGCATTCTGCCGCTTCCGCTAAAAATAGTTTTTTGGGGTGCTGGCGCCCTCTGGTGGGGAGCGCAAGCAGTGCCGCTGAATGCTCTTACGAGCTTCTGATTGGCAGTGGGTTCTGCAGCCCTTGGTCTGGGGTGCCCAGGATGATGGGAGGTGACTGCCCTTGGGCAAATATTTTGGGTGGCATCTCTCTCAAATTCAGGTGATCTGGAGAGTTTCAAGAAGCAATCCTTTGTGCTGAAGGAGGGTGTGGAATACCGGATAAAAATCTCTTTCCGGGTAAGGCGGAGGTCCTGGGGAGGCGGGGGGGCCTTGGCTGGAGAGCCTTGCTGAGTCCTGCTCGGGTGCCTCCCTGCAGGTGAACCGGGAGATCGTGTCCGGCATGAAGTACATCCAGCACACATACAGGAAAGGCGTCAAGAGTGAGTTGGGGGAGTTGCCGTCGTGGCGCAGTGGTTAACGAATCCGACTAGGAGCCATGAGGTTGTGGGTTCGATCCCTAGCCTCGCTCAGTGGGTTAAGGATCCGGCGTTGCCATGAGCTCTGGTGAAGGTCGCAGATGCGGCTCCGATCCCGTGTTGCTGTGGTTGTGGCCAAGGCCAGCAGCTACAGCTCCGATTAGACCCGTAGCCTGGAAACTTCCATATGCCGCAAGTGCAGCCCTAGAAAAAGCAAAAGGACAAAAAAAAGTGTGTGAGGGCGGGGCGCCAGGCCCCAGCCCCTGGGCAGGCGAGGCGGGGGCAGCGCTGCTCCCTGACCAGTGTGTTCTCTGCATCGCAGTTGACAAGACCGATTACATGGTGGGGAGCTACGGGCCCCGGGCAGAGGAGTACGAGTTCCTGACCCCCATGGAGGAGGCCCCCAAGGGCATGCTGGCTCGAGGCAGCTACAACATCAAGTCCCGCTTCACAGACGACGACAGGACCGACCACCTGTCCTGGGAGTGGAACCTCACCATCAAGAAGGAGTGGAAGGACTGAGCCTCGGCCGGAGGCAGGCAGGGCAGGCGGACGAAGGATGGACGTGTCCCACCCCTCCCCCTCCTGACCCCAGACCAAAGTGCTGACAGGGCCACCCACTCCGCCGCCTCTCCCGCCTGCCTCCCGGCCGCCCGCCCGCCCCTCTCCATCCCCCCCCGGCCCGCAGACCCGGCCTCCTCGGTGGTCTAGTGTCGTTGCTGCTTCCGCCTGTGCTTGGGGGGGGGGCAGGGGGGCTCCTCCCAGGCCTTGTCTCCCCTTCTGTGTCCCTCGAAGTCCCCACTGTCCTGACCCACCCTGAGGCCCTGGCTTCCCCCGGGGGAGTCGGGCATCACTCACTCGGGCTCTGGGCGCTCAGGTCCCCGGCCCTCTAGTCGCCCTGACCCGCACTGCCGCCCCCTTCCCGGCGGGGCTGGGCTGTACCACGTAGGGCCTGGCGGGCTGGTCGCCCTCCAGCTTTCACTTCTCCCCGGTCGGTCCCTCCATCGCCGTCAGTAACCGTCTAACCATGATGCCTTAACATGTGAACGCGTGCTGGGGGCCCTAACCTCTAACCCCGTGTCTGCATGAGCATGTGGCCTCCCCCGGTCCCGGCCCTGTCCGCGTCCCCGTGGCCCGGGGAGGCGTTTGGGGTGCGCTGCTCCCCGGCCTGCCCGGGCCTGGCTGGCCCTCCTTCCCCGGCCAGCGCTGTGGGGACGGCTCCAGGAGCTCGGGAAAGCCAAATTGCCAAAACTACAGTGGCTGCCACTCCCATCTGGGAGGCTGGGTGTCCTCACGCCTCTGCCTTCTCCTGCCCAGTGGACAGTGCCTGGAGCCCACGGCCCCAGCGAGAGCACCCTCGGCGGACAAAGCCAGGGGCCGAGCCTTACTTGTCCCACCTGGGCCTGCCGGCCTTGAGGCGTGTGCCCGGCCTGTCAGTATTTCTGCTTCCGTACGTGCCGTCCTCTGGGCCCGCTGGCCTGCCACCTCGTCCCTGGGCTCGGTGCCACCATCCCCAGCCAGGCCCTCCCCGGACCCAGCCAGGACAGCCGTGGGACCAAGCTTGCACAGCTGGAGCTGTCCCCTCTGCCACCCCCGCGCCCCTCCCCGGTCAGGCCCCCCGGCCTAGGACACACAGGAGCCTGTCCCTGCTTCTCCTTCTCTGACCGGGAAATAAACTACCCCCTAAGGAGCCAGGGTGTCTGCTGCTCGTCTCCGGGGGCGGGGGAGGGAAATAAGCTCTGTCCCTCTGCTACTCCGGGCACCCTCGGGATGGCCGGGGCCGGGAGCGGTGGCCACTGCGGGTGGCTTTGGAAGGAGGGCGGGTTTAAAGCCGTTTCTCTGTCACACCAGCCCGTGAGGCCAGTGCTGCCCTTTCGGCTTTACAGGTCCTGTTGAGGGGGGTGCGGGCAGGCCCTGGGCCCGCTGCGTCCAGCGTCCAGAGTGGGCTGCGCCACGCCCGTGAGTGCTGTTTGAGCCTTTGGGAGGAAACAGTTCCAAACCCAAAGAAGAGGAATCTTGCTGGAGATTCCACAAGAGATGAAGGGCTTGAGATGGGAGGTCGGGGTCCCACAGGGCTCGGGGACTCCACGCTAGGCCAAAGGGTGGGGGGAAGTTGGTGCTACCGCAGAGCGGGGCCGTGGAGAGGCTGCCATGGAAGGCCGGCAGAGCCCCGGTGCCCTGTGTGGCCAGGCAGGGCCGGGGGTCTGGAGGTGCGGTGAACTGGAGGAGCCGGGGATCCTCGTTGTGCAGAGGGGAGAGAACAAGGGAGCCCTGAGGGACCGTGTGCCCCGCAGCCCTTCCTGCTGGCCAGCGAGGACCTGGCAAGGCCTCGGGGTGGCAGGACACCTGTTAACGGAGGTGGACCTGGAGACGGGCACGTGGGAAACTGTGGCTCCAGACCAGAGGCTTAGTTTCAGAAATCCCTCTTTATGGCTTGATGAGAACTGCAAAATCTGTTCCCTTTGTGATCTGAGCTGGTGAGAAGTTACATGTCACGCCCAGAGTTTGCTGCTGCCGCCCCTCCCAGGGCCTGCCGCTTTTCCCAGTGCTTATCGGAGGGTAAACCCTTCCCGGAGCTTATCGCCAGCTGGCATGGTCCTGGAGGCGCCTTTTGCCCCCACTTCCAGGTCAGTGACCACAGGCCGTACCAGGGTGGCTCCTACAGGGCCGATTACCTTGGCCTTCCTTACCTTACCGGGGTCTCCGCGGCATTCTGGAGGCTGGCTAGCAGGACAAGATGCCATCTATGGCAGCCACAGCCCCCAGACCAGATCCTCAGGAGCCTCTGGCTGGGCCCAGCAGAGCTGGCCTACCGAGCAGGCAGGGGCGCCGAGGCCGCAGCTCCAGGTTCCCAGGCCCAGGCCCTTCCCGCTTGGCTCAGACGCGCCTGCCTCTGAAGGGGTGAAGCTCCTGGGCGGCTGCAGTCCCAGGCGGCCGCGGGAGTCACAGCCACTCGGGCTCTCCCCGTCCACTTCCGAAAAGGTCCAGTGGGAATCTTCAGACTCAGGGCCGGCTTGTGCTGTCAGCAGTTGAGCCGATTGGGCGAGGGCCTTCTGAGGCTCCACTAGGCCAAAAGGCCTATTTTTGCCCTTGGGTTTTCCAAACTTTAGTGTGGTAGGTGAACTCGGACCCCAAGTGCCAAGTTGTACTGGCACGCTGCCAACAGCCAGGACTTTGTTCCGGCTCCTCCCCTGGTGAGGATAACAAGAGGTGGCACCTGCAGGATCTGCGTGACGTGTCTCTCAAGTCCCAAGTCTAACCTGATCCTCCTAGTCCCCTACCAAGCCTGTCTGTACAGCTCTGAGTTCCAGGGCCTGGCCTCCCCGCACCAGTGAGCCAGTGCCTGGGACCTCTCCACTGCCTCCCTCTGTTCATGACCCATCACCCGCCCCAGGTGGACCCTTCTTCCACTGAGGAGGGTGGTAGCGGAGGCCAGGTCAGCCTTGGATGCGACTAGTCACCAGTTACTGTGGTTTATTAGAGTCTCCTCTGTGTCCAGCACCGTCAGGCTTTACAATCAGTGCCCACTTCAGTCCCTCAGGGCCACGCTCACCACTGCACCTGCTTCTCACGTGTCCCAGCTCACCCACAGACAGGGCTGTGGCCCTCTGTCCCCACCGCTGCTCCATAGTGGGAAGCTGCAGTCAGGAAGGAGCACGCACAGGGTGAAAGGGAGTTGTTTTACACTGAGAACTCTTGTTTTTGAGAGTAAAATATATCAAAACATTTGAACAGCTCAGTTGTTCAACTGATGTTTAACACGCAACTTTTCCGAGCACGAGACCCCTGGAGGGTGTCCTGAAGCAGCTGTGCCGGGTCCAGAGTCACAGGTTGTGTCCCAGTGGGCCTTGGCTTCGGCCATGGAGGCCCTGACTCAGCCAGAGTGGGACCCAACCACGGCCAGCAGCTCTGGCCCTTGTTCTGCATCTGGTTTGTTCTCCCTGTTCGCAGTGTTCTTTCTGCTCTGGGGCTTGGCTGCCTCCAAACCATCACAAACTAATCAGCATCTTGGTATCTCTTCACTGCCCTCATCAGCTGGAAAAGCTTAATTCCCAACATTTGGGCACCTAAACTCGGACTTCCTGAGTGCCTCTGAAATCTAGACACGGTACAAACGTCCCCTGTCTCAGGCCTCGGACTGTGGCCTGTAAAACAGAGTCGTGGCAATCACTAAGACGTTGGGAGATAGGGCAGCAGACATGAAGCAATCCCCACCCGTCCCCAGAGAGAAGAGCGGGCCGGCCCCAGCTACTTATGAAGCACTGTTGCTCAGCAGGCCAGCACCCAACTGAACTGAGGTGGAGGCCACAGCCAGGGACACGTGTCCAAGTCCTGTAAAGGTCTCCCATGAGGGTGAGGCAGACAGGCAAGCCAGCAGGTACAACCCCCTCAGCCCTGCCCTTGCTCTACTGGCACTGGGGGAGGGGCACAGAGAACCTGGCCCGGACCTTTAGCAATTCCTGTTCTAGGAGTTGAGAAAACACACGCTCAGGAGTAACGTATGGACAAATACAAACTCTCAGAAATACAAAACCATCTTTTTTCGATACCTTCCCTTTTCTGAAATCAGGATGTGATTATAGCCAATGTGTACTTCAATGGGTGTTTCGTTTTTCCTGCCAAGTTATTAAATCGATTAAGTCTTAAAATTAGCAATGGTGGCGTTTCGCAACCAAGGAAGTGAACACAAACGGGGAAGAAAGGAAATGTCAAAGGGCTGGGGACGGGGGTTGGGTTTTGAGCCCGGAAGAAAAAAGGGGCTGCTCGGTCCAGAGCTGTGCCGCCGACAGAAGTAACATTCCGGCCATGTATGCTGTTTTAATGTTCTAAAGACGTTTAAAAAAAAAAAAAGGAGTTCACGTCGTGGCTCAGTGGTTAACGAATCCGACTAAGAACCATGAAGTTGCGGGTTCAATCCCTGGTCTTGCTCAGTGGGTTGAGGATCCGGCGTTGCCGTGAACTGTGGTGTAGGTTGCAGACGCGGCTCGGATTCCGCGTTGCTGTGGCTCTGGCGTAGGCCAGCAGCTACAGCTCCTGTTAGACCCCCAGCCTGGGAACCTCCATATGCCGCGGGCGCGGCTCTAGATAAAGACCAAAAAAAAAAAAACCGAGAAAATAAAATGTTAATGCTTTGACTTAACCCAACGTAAATATTCCAACATGTCAATAGAAAAAGGCATCAAGGGAAGGGCGTACTCTCCCCTTCCGTCCTCAGCCTTGACGTCCGTGTGTGTGTGCCCCTGGGCTGGCCGCACTTTAGAGCTCGGTGGCCTCGATGGCCCCTAGCAACGCTCCTATGGATGGTACGAGCCACCTGGGCGCCTGAGAGCGTCCCAAAGGCCGCTTCGTGGGACTGGCAGCCGTCGGGAGGACATCAGGTGTCCGCCTGGTCACGATGCCGGCCCAGAGCATCTCTCCGAGTGGGCGGCCCCAGCCCTCGCCAGCGTCCCCACTGCGGTCCCAGCTCGGGTGGCCCTTCTCCCGACTTTTCCTGGCCCCATCGCATCCCACCTCGATCCTCCCCGAGCCCCCCGCGCGCTGCCTCTGCGCTTCGTTCCGCCGCCACCGGGAGCGCCCTAGCCGCCCGCCGACCCCCCTAGGCCGACGCCCGCGCGGAAGCCCAACAGCCCCAGCAGGAGCCGCACGGGCCTCACGCGCGCCGGAAGCGCGTCGGCCCAGCTTCCGGCCTGCAGAGCCGGTAGGCGGGGCCAGTTGGGGTACGCGGTCCAGTCAGAATGCAACACGAGGTGTTTAGGAGGCGCAGGCGTAGCTCCGCCCCCCCGGCTGGGGACTCCGCCCCACTGCCACGTTTGACGGCCGGGTGCGCGCAAGTCTCGGCCAATCAGGAGCCGCAGAGCCCGGGTCCCCGAAGGTAACAGCCATTCCAGACCCGCGGAAGGTGTAGGGGAAAGCCACCAGTCACAAGTCGAGGGAGAGAAAGTTCTCCGCCGGGAGCCAATGAGAGGCCGGGAAAGACCGCGAGCGCGAGCTCCTCGGCCAATTCCGGCGAGGGCGAGGGAAGTGCCCGCCGTGATTCCGAATCCGGGGCCGGGGCCAGTGCGGGTGCCCAATGCGAGCGCGGCGCAGGCGGGGTCCGGAGCCCGCTGGCCAATCGGGGGCGGGCCCAGGCGGGCGCGCGCGCGCGGGGGCCAGGATTATAAGGGCGGGACGGGCGCCGCGCGCTCTCGTGGCCTGCTGTCCGGCGGCGCCAAGCGAAGCGCCGCACCCGTGCCGACATGCTGCGCCGCGCTCTGCTCTGCCTGGCCCTGGCCGCGCTCGCGGGCGCCGGCGCCCCCGACGAGGAGGACCACGTCCTGGTGCTCCACAAGGGCAACTTCGACGAGGCGCTGGCGGCCCACAAGTACCTGCTAGTGGAGTTCTGTGAGTGCCGTCCGTCCGCGCTGGGCCTCGCCGCCGCCGCAGCCGGGTGGGGACAGGGGGGCCCTGGGGCGCAGCGGGACAGAAAGGGTGGAGGGGGTTGGAGGGTGGTGGCGCATGGGCGCCCTGCCCTCTCTCCCCTGGCCCCGCCGGGGGCGGGCTGGGGGCTTCAGGGCTGTCAGCGTCGCGGCCACCCCTGGGCGCACTGACTCCTAGCCCCTGGAGAGGCTCATTCTCAGGCTGGAACAGCCAACAGACCTGGCGTCAGCGTCCCGGCGCCGCGCGCGCGCGACCTGGGGGCATCCCTCCTGCCCGGCTGGACCCTGAGAGCAACAGCCTGGATTTGCCTTTGTGCTTGACGTCCACATGGCAGGATCCCTCTGTTATCCCAGCTAGGGCGGGGGGACTGTGTGAGCTGCGGCAAAGGCAAGGAGCCAGCCAGCGTCCAGCCCCCTAACTGAACTGCTCACCTGGGCCAGTCCCCAATCGCCGCTCCTGCGGCGGCCACCTGCACCCTGTCGTAGCTGTCCTCTGTTTCCTAGCGTTGCCCGCTGGGATCCAGACCTTTGCTTGTGTTTTGAAGCGTTTGAGCCCTTACAGTCTGGGCCCAGCACAGCTGCTAATCTCAGCTGGGAGAGAGTCCTGTCCCCACAGCTTAAGGCGGGCGTTTGAGGTGTGAGTCTCTGGGCTGATGTGCACAGACATGTGTCCGGTGCGCAAGCCTAGTCTCCCCAAGTGGACAGCCGAAGTGGCTTCAGCTTCTAAACGTCCCTGGTTCCTAAAGGGAACTTGCAGGGACAGGAGTGCCCTGGCCGCCGGCGGGCAATAGGAAGTTACTAATCGTTAACTAACGACTGTCCCTCCGTGCTGGTGGCGGTTTGTCGTTCTCGGCGCCTGTCAGGTATTGCCCAAGAGCGCCGGGCTGTCAGTTCAGCCTGTGCCTTCGGGGAGGGGTGGTGTTGTGGGAAGGTGAAGGTTTTTACGGAGGGACGCGCCGAAGGGAAGGGAAGGGAGGCGGTGGAGCCGGTCGGTGCTGCTTTCGAGGGCTCGCTTGCCCTTTCAGACGCCCCGTGGTGTGGCCACTGCAAGGCCCTGGCCCCCGAGTATGCCAAAGCGGCCGCGAAGCTGAAGGCGGAAGGTTCCGAGATCCGCCTGGCCAAAGTGGATGCCACTGAGGAGTCTGACCTGGCCCAGCAGTACGGCGTCCGTGGCTACCCTACCATCAAGTTCTTCAAGGACGGAGACACGGCTTCCCCCAAAGAGTACACAGGTGCGGCCGGGGCCCTGCCCTGGGGGGCCTGTGGGGAGGGGTCTGCCTGCGCGTGTGGAAAGGCGACGGGTGGAGGAGAGCCCCTTCTCGGGCCGAGTTCGGGGCCTGGTTCAGGCTCTGCGGGGCACCAGAGGCACGTTCCCTCCTTCCTGAACCTCGCGGCTGGAGAGGGTGTCCCCAGGCGGGCGTGGCGGCCCCGCTCCTGCTCCGAGAGGAGGCCACGCAGGTGGAGCGGCACAGCGGCCCTGCTGACCGGGTGCGCCTGCCGCCGGGGCGGAGCCGGCTCAGACCAGCGGGTCCTGGCCGGGGCACACGGCCGTCTGGCAGAGCCCGAATGGAGGCCCCACTCCGACTTCCGCACAGGCCTTTAGCCACTGCTCGGCTGCTTTCCCGGGGCTGGGCCGCTTTGGAGGCTGGTCAGTACCAGTGACAAAAGGAGCATGTTTGTAAAACCAGTTCAGCGGCTTATCCGCGAGAAAGCTCTGGAGCAGCAGGTCTTGTTAATTCTGACATCAGCAGCTTTGGTCTTGCCACCAGGCTGCTGTTCTGTCGCTCCTACATTTACTGGTGTTCGTTTTGGGGACAGAGGTGCATTGCGCAAAGTCCCCACAATCCTGTCACTAACACAGGCCACACAGCTGTTTTCCTGTTCTACCTGTAACTTGTTTATACAGCTTTTGGTAACTGGACAGAATCCTTTCGTTTGTTTGTTTTTCCCTTTTCAGTCGCCCTGTGGCATATGGAGATCTCAGGCCAGGGATCTGATCCAAGCCACAATTGTGACAGCTGCGGCAATGCTGGATCCTTTAACCCACTGTGGTAGGCAGGGATCAAACCTGAGTCCTAGTACTGCAGAGATGCCACCAATCCCATTGTGCCACAGTGGGAACCTCTAATCCTTTTATTTTATTATTATTTTTTTGACCATATCCTGGGTCAGAGATTGAACCCACGCCACAGCAGTGATAATGCCAGGTTCTTAACCGCTAGGCCACCAGATTAGAATCCTTTTAAATGCAGATTTGGCACCTAGGTAGTCACATCTTACGAGGTGAGAAAGGGCAACCAGTGTCCATCCCAGGAGGGCAGGCTGCTTCCTTTTCGAGTCGTCTGCTTGGGTGGCATGGCCTCTGCCTCCTGCCGGCCCAGGAGGACACCTGACCAGCCTGGGCGCATGGGGTGGTAGAGCCTGTGAGCTTTCACAGGGCAAAGCCGGCCTTGGGGCTGGCTTGCTAACCAGCCCTTTCCCCAGTGGGGCCGTGTCTCTAGTTAAGCCTAGGGTGAGGCCCGGGGCGGGGAGCGCATGACTGTGAGACGGGTTTAAATGTCACAGACACTGCTCCAGGTGCAGGGACGTTAGGGAAGAAGAGTGATTTGAACGCCCTGGGACTTGGGCAGGTGTGTGGACAGGGTGCCTTTTCTGCGACGAGAGGACGCCCTGCCCTGGTTTGGGCAGGGAGGTGGGTGCACCCCCGGTTTCAAGTGGACCCCGCGTGTGTTGGGTGCAGCTGGCAGAGAAGCCGACGACATTGTGAACTGGCTGAAGAAGCGCACGGGCCCCGCCGCCGCCACCCTTTCCGACGGGGCCGCCGCGGAAGCTCTGGTGGAGTCCAGCGAGGTGGCGGTCATCGGCTTCTTCAAGGTAGAGGCTTGGGGACGTCACGCCGGGTCTCGCTCCCCCCGCGGCAGCCTGGCCTGGCGGGGTCCCGGGTGTCTGCCCAGCCACCTCTGGTTGTCCTTTCCAGGACGCGGAGTCGGACGCCGCCAAGCAGTTCTTGCTGGCGGCAGAGGCCACTGACGACATCCCCTTTGGGGTCACATCCAGCAGTGACGTGTTTTCCAAGTACCAGATGGACAAGGATGGGGTCGTCCTCTTTAAGAAGGTGAGTCGTGGCCCCGGGCAGCTCCCCGGGGAGTTGAGGCCCCTGCCGCTGGTGCCTCCCGGGACCTTGTCCGGGCAGCCTGTTATTGGGGCCCCTTCTTGCAGCATCAGGTCATCGGAGCCTCTTGGACTGTGGCCTTCAGCCCTTGGGCCCTGGGGTCCGGCGTTGGTGTCCCCTGGGAGGGAGGGGCTCTGGGGCGTTAGCTCTGGAAGCTGTGCTGAGACGGGACACACAGCGGCACTTGACCTGCCTTTAAGTGTAGCGCTCAGTAACGGGAGTCACATTTGTGAGCTTGTGCAGCCGTCGCTCTGGAGGCTTCGCCCCTGGGCCTCTTCCCACCCTGCTGGCAGAGCCTGGCCCCGTGGGCTCCCCCGGCCCCGCGTCTGTTCTTGCTCGTGAGGAGGGGGCCACGTGTCTTGGAACCGCCCTGCGCTCAGTGGTGTGCCCTGGCGTCACCAGCAGCGACGGGGGCTCTTTTATCTCAGCCACCAGGCCATGGGCCTGGGGCCAGCCGAGCACCCGTGCTGCTGGGGCACAACTGTCCCTGCGATGGGTGGTGGCGTGTTGATGCTACACAGACCTCTGGCGGGGCGGGGCCGGGCCGGCGGGAGGCAGGTGCTCGGCGGGCGGGCTGGGGCCGGGCCCTTGCAGGTCCTGTTCTGTTTCCCTGGGAAGAAGCTGGTTGCGGAGTTACGGGAAGGTCATAGCTGCGTGGTCAGGAAGGTGACAGCGTTTGGAGGGCCATGGTACCGCCGCACATACCCCCCCACGCTGTGTGCGCCCGGTTGGGGCACCGCTGAGCCCGGGCAGGTGCCGGGCCTCCCAGCTGCCCTGGTTCTGTGGGCTGCTCTCTGCCCCTTCCTCTGAAGCACTCCAGGCAGCCTGTGTGCTCTCCTCGCACCACGGGTGCGCTCACAGCGGGCCCTGCGGGCACAGAATTGCTGAATTAGTCAGTTGTCTTCCCAGTGGGCTGTAAGTGCAGCCCACTAGGAGAGAGCCCCGCCTCTCGGGATGGAGGTGCACGGAGCAGGGGGCTGGGGGCCTGAACGGAGGCCCCGGGCGCGCCCTGTGGCTCTGAGCAAGGAGCGCGCAGACCCGCTCCCATCGGCCTGGTCCACGCCGTTCTTTTAATAACCATTGAGCTCTGGAGTGGCGTTTGTGGCGCTGGATCGATGCTTCTGGCGATCACGTGTCCTTGAAGGATAGAACAGTTGTTCCTAGATCTGCAGAGAGGGTCGCTAGACATGGTCGCGCCCCCGTTGAGCTGACGGCTGGCAGTTCTCTGGGGTGTCCCTGTGGGCTGGGCGCAGCCTCCCTGAACGGTGAGGCCGCCCAGGCAGCGGTGAGCAGGACCCGGCAGAGCCCACGGGCCTCGTGGCGACCGGGGTCCGGGGGTCCCAGGCGCAGTCAGGCAAGAAGAAGGTGTGGGCCCCACGCTTCCGCTGCCGGCTCTCCACCCGTCCGTCCTCGGGGGCACCTGGGCTCGGCAGTGGGACAGACTCCCTGCCGCCACCCGCGAGGCAGGACAGCAGGGGCGGGGCCCCACGGAACTGCTTTGGGAGCTGGTCGGGTCGTTCTGTGTCTTCGTTGTCCTTTTCCGTCTGTGAAGCCAGGGCCCGAAGTGTGGGTGTGGGCCCTTCTGTGGTGCTCTTATTACGGCCCAGCGGGGTGGCCTCTGCCCAGAGCCCCGGGCCTCCGGCGGCTGTCGCCAGGTGACGTCACCTAGAGTACAGTCTCGCACAGGCGAGGTGGTCGTAGAGGAGTGGGCACAGTGGCTTGTCACCGCTAATGGGGGCTCCGCATTAGGCCTGCCGGAGAGGGGCCCCAGCAGCCTCTCACCTTCGTTTCCACTTTTTCTGTCTGCACCTTTGCTGGGTGAGGGAGGGCAGGGTGGCTCCAGGCCCTGGGCGCCCAGCGCCCGCCCTCCACCGCGGTCAAGCCGTGGGTTGGGCTCGGCATGAGTGGGGTGGGGGCAGGAAACGGCCGCTTGCTTTCCTGGAAGTCATTTTGGGGAAATGCAGAGGGACACGACCGGGACGCGAGGACCTCCAAGTCCCCTCCGAGTTTCCGGGGAGATGGGAGGCCGACCTGCTGGATGCGCAGAGGCCCCCGCGGCCTCCCTGGCGTCCTGGTCCGCGCCCGGCCGCACCCACTCTGGCAGCGGCACCCAGCCCTCGGCCCCCACCCCATGGCCCCGGGACTTTGAAACTCTCACAGGTCCCTGGGGTTTGTCTGGGTCGCACCTGTCCTTTACTGTGTTAGAGTTGTCACTCTAAAATAGCCACAATAGACGTGTGACGTGTTACGGAGAATTACAGCTTCATGAGCGTTAATTTCCCCAGACGACAGTGCTGTCACGGGAAGAGGGGCCTCTTCTGGCTGATCTCTGGTGTCCCCCTGAGCGGGATCAGCTGGGCTCTGTCTGCCTTCTGTCTGACGCAGGGTCACACGCATACTGAACACTCGGGGAGGGGAGAGGGTGGCTGGGCACCTGCCGTCTGAGCAGGACTGTGAAGACCGCTTGACCTTGCAGCTGTCCTGGAAGGGCCTTGGGCCCACAGGGCCGAGGCGCACACTGGTAGAGCTACAGTTCTTTGGGTGTTTTTGTTTGGGGCCACACCCGAGGCGTGTGGAAGTTCCCGGGCCAGGGATCAAACCTGCGCCACCAGGGAATTCCTAGCTGTGGCTGTAGGGACTTGGAGACGGGAGGCCCCGGTGCCCAGGACGTCAGCTCTTGTGAAGTGTCAGGCATTGCCGGGGGGCAGGGTCTGGGCCGGCCACCGCCACTGCCCCGCGCAGGAGGCTGCCTGTGTGCCAGCCTGGTGCCCAGAGGACGCGTCCGGGCAGCCGACCCCTGGCTTTGCTTTGGACAAGGGTGTCCACAGGTGGCGCTGCAGACTGCCTCCGGGCCAGCCGAGGCCAGCGGGGGACCGCGGGCGGCTTTGCGGAGAGCCCCAGCCCCCGTGCTTCTCTTCCACAGTTCGATGAAGGCCGGAACAACTTCGAGGGGGAGGTGACCAAGGAGAAGCTGCTGGACTTCATCAAGCACAACCAGCTGCCACTGGTCATCGAGTTCACCGAGCAGGTGTGGCTTTGCTGCTGACCCTGCGTCGGGGCGGGGGGGTGACCTTCAGCCCTGGGGACACCCACGCAGACTTTTGGAGCCCCCGCTGTTGTCCGGGCGTGCGGCGGCACTGGGGCCCTTGGGAGCGGAGCCCGGGTCAGCAGCTTGGCCGCGACTCGGACCGCGTAACCGCATCTCCAACACAGACGGCGCCGAAGGTCTTCGGGGGCGAGGTCAAGACCCACATCCTGCTGTTCCTGCCGAAGAGCGCGTCCGACCACGCCAGCAAGCTGGGCAGCTTCCGGACGGCCGCCGAGAACTTCAAGGGCAAGGTGCGCCCTCCCCGCGGCCGGCGGCCCCGCCCAGGACAGCCGCTGCCCGGGGGCCTGGCTGCGGGAGGGGCAGAGGGAGCCCTCGTCTCCAGTGCCGTCAACGAGCCTCCTCTCCCCCAAGATCCTGTTTATCTTCATCGACAGCGACCACCCCGACAACCAGCGCATCCTGGAGTTCTTCGGCCTGAAGAAGGAGGAGTGCCCGGCCGTGCGCCTCATCACGCTGGAGGAGGAGATGACCAAGTACAAGCCGGAGTCGGACGAGCTGACGGCAGAGAAGATCTCCGAGTTCTGCCGCCGCTTCCTGGAGGGCAAGATCAAGGCGCGTCGTGCCCGGCGGGGCCCCGGGGCCGGTCGGTCGGCGGGGTGTTGCCTGTGTGGGGCCCCTGGGCGGCCGCACGGCTGACCTGGCTCTGTCCACCCTCCAGCCCCACCTGATGAGCCAGGAGCTGCCTGACGACTGGGACAAGCAGCCCGTCAAAGTGCTGGTCGGGAAGAACTTTGAGGAGGTGGCTTTTGACCCGAAAAAGAGCGTCTTCGTGGAATTCTGTAAGTGCGGGTCTTCGGGCTGCGGGGCGCCTGCGGGCTGTAAGTGCGGCCCTCGGGCTGCGGGGCGCCTGTGGGCCAGCGAGACCGCAGCTGCTTTCTCTCAGATGCCCCGTGGTGCGGCCACTGCAAGCAGCTGGCCCCCGTCTGGGACAAGCTGGGCGAGACGTACAAGGACCACGAGAGCATCGTCATCGCCAAGATGGACTCCACAGCCAACGAGGTGGAGGCCGTGAGGGTGCACAGCTTCCCCACGCTCAAGTTCTTCCCTGCCGGCGCCGACAGGACGGTGCGTCTGCCTCGCAGGGCGGGGTGGGAGGGCGGAGCCGCTCCCCGCCCCTGACCACTGACCCCGCCCCTGACACCTGACCCCCGACCCCCGCAGGTCATCGACTACAACGGGGAGCGGACGCTGGAAGGTTTCAAGAAGTTCCTGGAGAGCGGCGGCCAGGAAGGGGCGGGGGATGACGACGTAAGTGGCCCCAGGGCCCTGCGGCGCCCAGACGCTTCCTCGGCACTGCTGCCGTAGGGCCGCCGGGCTGTGGGAGAGTCTTTAGTGCCAGCGTTGGCTTCGGAGTCTTCTCAGGCACGTCCCACAGCCCCCTTCGGCTGAGCTGTGCTCTTGGCCTGAGCTCGGGCCTGCACACCCCGGCCAGCTCCGCTGGCGGAGAGCAGGGGACGTCAGAAGGGCGCCCGGGCTGGGAGGGCGTGGCAGCGGGCGCGGAGCTGCCCGGGGGGCCTGGGGGATCGGGGCGCACCCAGGTCATTCGCGCGACTCTGGCCGTGGGCTGTCGCTGCCCTCGAACCGCAGGGCAGACATTCCGCGTCGGCAGCGCCCGCTCGGTCTTCACGCCGGGGTGGCCCCTGCGCCTCCCGGTGGGACAGCGGGGCGGGGGTGCTCTGCTCCCGCCTGTCCCGTGGGCAGGAGTCCCCGTGCCCCTCCTCCTGGGGAAGGCCCCCCCCCCCACGCACACATCCGCTGGCGCCCGGGGCCAGCTGGGCTCTCACCCCTTGCTCTCGCTCCGCTGTCCCCGCCAGGACCTGGAAGACCTAGAAGAAGCCCAGGAGCCTGATCTGGAGGAAGACGATGACCAGAAAGCTGTGAAAGATGAGCTGTAACAGGGAGACCGGACCTGGGCGCCCACACTGGCACCTCCTGGCGGGCTGCGCAGCCTCGGCCGCCCGCGGCCCCTCCCGCAGAGGGAGCTCGATCGGATGCAGGGAACTTTCCCGAGGCCTCACGTCACTACCCCACGTGGAAACCTAAGCCCGTCTTCCTTCGCTTTTCAACTTTTGGAAAAAGGGGTTTATCTCCGGACCAGCCTGGCCCATCTTCACCTCGGTGGGCCTTGTTTTTAATTGTGATGTACCTTTTCGTACATGGTCTTGTCCAGAGTGCTCGCTAAAATGTTTCAGAGTCTCACGCTGGCAACGCCTCATCCTGTTAGGTTTATCCCATCACAGAATCCCGTCTGTGGGATTTGTAGACATTTTTTGGACATCAGGGTGTTGTTCCATCTCGGCTGGGGCTCCCTGGAGACCCCTGTTCCCTGTGTGGGGCGGGACCAGGCCGGGCTGGACGGTCCCTCACCTCACGTGGTGTCGCCATGGCAGAGTGTGGCTCCTGCATCATTTGGTTAAACGGAGACTTGAGGTCTCTGTCACAGGACCCCCACAACTGGAGGGTGTGGCTGGGCCCAGGACAGGCCCAGGGGCCCCCTCCTTCCCCGAGCCAGGGTCTTCATTGCTCCATGACATCCAGGAGGCCTGAGGCTTGCACCAGGCAGAAGCGGGACCCTCTGTTTCAGGCTGGGAGGCGGCCTAGGCCTCCTGAGCCAAACTGCACAGTCTTGAGGCATCTCTACCCCCAATGTCAGAATTAGACACATTGGCCAAATAAAGTTGAAATTTTCTGCCTATTGTTGCCTCTGCCTTGTGACCTCCAGGCACTGGGAAGTGGGACTGGAATTCCAACTTTCCAGGGGAGAGGCTCGCCGGGGCCGCTATTGTGCGGACACATCTTTCTTAGAACGTGGTAGGGGTGTGTACAGGCCCGGGGACACCGAGTGCACGTGGCCGGGGCAAGGGTGCCGTCCGCGGCTTACCTGGGGAGGGGGCACCCAGCGGTGACAGCGTGGATCCCCACCCCACCCCCCGCCCGTGCCTGCCATGTCAGGACACGCAGCCGGCCGTGCAAGAGTCGTGCCTGCCCACCAGTGCCTGGAACCACTGCAGGCTCAGATGAGAAATCCAGGGCCTTCAGACTTCAGGAATGCTGTGCTCATCACCCAAGCTTCACGGAAGAAGGAATGTGGTGTTAAAAGAGCAGGTGTCTTAATTCATACAGTGTAATCTGAGGAGTTCCTGGGGGCTCAGCGGGTTAAGGGTCTGGTGTAGTCACTGCTGTGCACAGGTTTGGTCCCTGGCCTGGCCCTGGACTTCCACATGCCACAGGTGAGACTAATAGGTAAATAAATGAATAAAATGTAACTTTGACTCCTAGGACCTTCACTTGCTAAGTTTGCGCGGGGAAGTATAATTGTAACAGCCGTGGGCCTGGTGGCTGTGTTTGGACAGGTGACACCTGGGCTTGGGGGCCTCAGGACCTCGGAGTGGAGACCCTCGGGGACTGGCTGACGTCCTTGGAGGAAGGGAGGGAGGTGGGAGTCCGAGGACAGCGGGCGGCAGGGTTTCCCTGGAACCTGGCCTGCGCCCTGTGCTCCATCGGTGCCTCCCCCCTGCCGCCTGGAGGAGGCAGCGCACACCGCCCCCGCCTGGTTCCAGGCCTCTGGCTCTCATGCTGCTGGGAGCCTGGAGGTAGCGGGCAGGCGGGCACGCCTGGCAGCCGTGACCCTGAGACGTGCCATAAACGCGATGTCTCGGTGGACCTGGCCCACGCGGAGGCAGGCGTGACCTGGCCTCCCGGGGCCCCTGCTCCTCGCCGGGCGTGTGGCATCCAGCAGGCATCCAGCAAGGAACCCCAGCCAGGCCTCTGCAGCCCACGGCCCGCGTCCCTTCCCCAGCCCAAGTGGCCTCGTCGGGGCGGCTTCTGGCTTCTCTGCTCCAGGTCTGAGCCGGCTCTGCGGGAGCTCGCCGGGGTGGAGAGGCGGGAACCCGGGGTGGGCTGGGAGCGGGACGTCAGGAGGCGCAGCCTCAGGTTGTGACCCACAGGCCGGCTGTGCGGCGTCATGTGCTCTGGGGCGGGTGTCACTGACGCTTTCCCTCCGGCCCGGGCAGCTGGTTAGCGCATTCCTGGGCCTGGCTGTACTGGGCCGGCGGCTGGAGTCCCAAACCCAGCAGGGCTGGTGGATTAGCGCGGTAACTGCAGGCTCTGGGGTAGGCAGCCAAGGCTTAACAGCTTAGGAAGTCACCCTCTCTCCCTCGGCCTTCCTCTCCCAGGCGGTAGGGAGCTCCTGGCCTGGAGCCTAAAAAGCAGCCGCTGGGCCTGTGCACCAGACCCTTGAGGTCTGTGCCACACCTGCCAGGAGGCGCCGAGTGGGCCCTGAACAGACTCCCCTCCAGGCCTCTTGCTTGTTTTTTTGCTGGACACAGAGGTTTTTGTTTTGTCTTTTTAGGGCCACACCCCCAGCATATGGAATTTCCCAGCTAGGGGTCGAATCAGACCTGCAGCTGCTGGTCTACACCACAGCCACCACGTCAGACCCGAGCCTTGGCTTTCACCTACACCACAGCTCACGGCAACACCTGACCCTTAGCCCACTGAGTGAGGCCAGGGACCAAACCTGCGTCCTCATAGATACTTGTCAGTTTATTACTGCTGAGCAGCGACGGGAACTCATGCAGAACTTTGCTACTTTCATTCTTCAGACTTGAAAGTAAGCTTTTAGCATTAAATGTTTGTTTGCTTGACTTCTCCAGAAGGCTGAAACTTGGAGTTTCCTTCATGGCTCAGTGGTTAACAAACCCGACTAGGATCCATGAGGATGCAGGTTCGATCCCTGGCCTCGCTCAGTGGGTTAAGGATCCGGCGTTGCTGTGGCTGTGGTGTAGGCCGGCAGCTACAGCTCCGATTCAACCCCTAGCCTGGGAACTTCCACATGCCGTGGACACGACCCTAAAAAAAAAAAAAAAAAAGCTGAAACTTAAAGCCGCGCAAAACCAGGTCACTCGACGAGTTCCCAAGGGCAGAGGCTCTGACAAAGCCGTCTGAACACAGGGCTGGGGCTGGTGCTGGGGTGTGAGTCGCAGGTTCGACTACTCGCGGCCACCTTCTGCCCAGAGGTTTCCGAGTGAGCTGCTGCAGGCTGTGACCGTGACTTCAAAGACGTGCGCGCTTTCTGGTGTCCTCACCAGAATGCCCGTCAGCCGTCTGATCCAAGCATCCCAGCAGAAACCCCGGAGCCAGCTCCCAGGCTCCCTCAGCTTGCCTTCAGCAGGGGGGTCCGTCTTCGGGGTGCCTCCAGGCCCATCCTGACGGGGTGCCCCGCCTGGCCCGAGGCCCCTCTCTCGCGGGAAGGGTCCTGCCGTTGCTGGCAGCTTCGTCTGGGTTCTTCCACTGGGTCCTCTCAGCAGGGCGGGCGGACAGAACTTTCCACATCAGAAAAGGCGATCTTCACATCAAAGCAAAGTTCTGTCAGGACTTTGTCTCTGGGCTTCCTGTAAACGAGGCGGAAGAAACGCTACCGGCTCCTCCCAAGAGATCAGGAGCTGGGGCCGCCCAGCACTGCAGTCCGAGCCGCGCAGGAGCGCCCCTCCCCGGCCCGGCCCAGCCCGACAGAGGTTCCCACGGAATGTCAGTGGTGCCGAGGCAGCAGAAACCCTGTTGGGGCGCAAGGGCAGGGAGCCCGCCGTGAGCAGTGCCCCGTTGTCCACAGCGTTTGGCCCAAGGCTTTGCACCTGGGGTGTCAATGCGTATTTGTTGATGCCATTTCGTCGTTGGAGATCAGCCTGGCCATGCAAGGGCTTCCGGTGTCCAGTCCCTGCCCCGCCGCAGAGCAGCGCTGGCCAGCCTCGGTTCCTGTCAGCTCCCGGGCCTGCAGTGACTGCTCGGAGGTCTTGCCGGTGCCAGCAGCTGAACTGTACCCCAAGTAGTCAGGTGCTGGAGTGTTAACCGCCAGCACCTCAGGGTGTGGCCTTACTGGGAAGTGGAGTTGTTGTGGGTGTAACTGGTTAAGGTGGCTCACACTGGAGTGGGGTGGGCCTGATCCGAGAGCTGGTATCCTTATTAAAAGGTGAAATCTTGGAGTTCCCGTCGTGGCGCAGTGGTTAACGAATCCGACTAGGAACCATGAGGTTGCGGGTTCGATCCCTGCCCTTGCTCAGTGGGTTAACGATCCGGCGTTGCCGTGAGCTGTGGTGTAGGTTGCAGAAGCGGCTCGGATCCTGCGTTGCTGTGGCTGCGGCGCAGGCCAGTGGCCACAGCTCCGATTAGACCCCTAGCCTGGGAACCTCCATATGCCGCGGGTGCGGCCATAAAATGACAAAAGGCAAAAAAAAAAAAAAAAAAAAAGTGAAATCTTGAGTTCTCTTGCAGTACAGCAAGTTAAGGCTCTGGTGTTGTCCCTGCAGCAGCTCAGGTCCCGCCCTGGCTCAGGCTCCATCACGTCTGCATTCTGCAGATTTTCATTTTTAGAACCGTTGTTTGAGGACTTCCTGTTGCAGCTCAGCGGGTTAAGAACCCGACATAATGTCCATGAGGATGCAAGTTCCATCCCTGGCCTCGCTCCATGGATTAAGGTTCTGACATCGCCATGAGGTGCAGCGTAGTTCACATTTGCCGCTCGGATCCGGCGTTGCTGTGGCTGTGGTGGAGGCCGCAGATACAGCTCCAATTCAAACTCTAGCCTGGGAACTTCCACAAGCTGTAGGTGCAGGCATAAAAAGTAAAAAAAAAAAAAAAAGAACTGTTGTTTGAGACTCCCAGCCTGGAACCTCGGCAGCAGCCTGAAAAGAGCAACGAAACCGGCTTCAGGTGCTGCGGAGACGCCCGGCTGCCACAGGCCCCAATCTGCTCCGGAGCCCACGAGCCCTGGCTGTGTCCCTCCCCGGCTCCTCTCTCATACTGAAGCCTAAGCCTCACCTTGGACCCTGGCCTCTGCACTGAAGGCAGCCAGGGCTGCCCAGCCTGCTGGGACATCTTACAATCCCACCAGCTGCACTCCGACAGCCCCGTCGCCTTCCAGGAGGCAGAGGTAGCTGCATGCATCAGGCCCTCCTCTCCAAGCTTCTGGGACTGTGGGCGACCTCGGCCCTTGAGGACCCTGGTACCTTCCTTATGGGCCCTGCCTTCTAGTGCCTCTCTTGCCCTCTGTAAGGCACCTTCTAGGTCCGGCTGTGGGGTGGTGAGCGGTGGCCAGGAAGGATCTGACCCCTTTGGCCGGGCACAGCGACAGGTGGGCTGAAAGATGAACCACTAAACATGATCCTGGGGGCAGGGCTGGAGCGGCTCAGTTTCAGCCCCTTGGGCGCAAGCATGACTGCGCAGCTTTATATAGCTCACCGGGTCCTATATAAACGGGAAGGGCCCTGTCCAGAGGGAGCACGGAGAGCACTGCGGAGGCTATACCGGAGGTCATCGCCAGCCGCGAGAGCTGCACTTGGGTCTGATCTGGGCACTTTCCTCCCCTAAGCAGTGGGGTCCCCGCAGGGGTGGCCCACGCCATAGCTGCCAGGATGCCCAGCAGAACAGCCCGCTATACTCGCTACAGTCCGAGGCGGCGGCGCCGGAGGCTGCTGGCCGACCGCAGCGTGCGCTTCCCTGACGATGTCCTATTCCTGGACCACGTCCGCCAGGGCGACCTGGAGCAGGTGGGGCGCTTCATCCGCGCGCGGAAAGTCTCGCTGGACACCATCCATCCTTCAGGTGAGGGCCCGTGGGGCTAGCCAGGGTCTGTGGCTGGCAGGGGAGGGCCTCAGCCTTGACCCTGCCGCCCTTCCCAGGCCTGGCTGCCCTTCACGAAGCGGTGCTCTCTGGAAACCTGGAGTGCGTAAAGCTGCTTGTCAAATACGGGGCCGACATTCACCAGCGTGACGAGACGGGCTGGACGCCCCTGCACATTGCCTGCAGTGACGGGTACCCTGACATAGCCAGGTGAGAGGGTGACCTCCAGGATGTGGTCCCCCTAAAGTTAGGGGGCCCTACTCCTGTAGCTAAGAACCCTAAGGCTTCTGGAATCTCCTTTCTGCCCTTTCCCTTCCAAGAGCAAACTGCCAAAGTCAGCTGTAGTTTCCAAAGGGTCTGGTTTCTTTCTCCTTGCCCCACCTGGAAAAATACAAAGCAGGTGGACCTTGGAACCGCAGCCTGCTACGCTGGGGGAGGAGTGAGCGTCCTCCAGGCCACCTCCCCTCTGCAACCCGGGGGGGGGGGCTGCCCTTTGCACCCCAGGTATCTCATCTCCCTGGGCGCAGACAGAGACGCGGCCAACGACGACGGCGACCTGCCCTCAGACCTCATTGACCCTGACTTCAAGGACTTGCTGGAGCTCTTCAAAGGGACTAAGATGGACTGAGCCCGGCCCCGGCCTCCCAGCGCTCTAGCCCTCCCTGGAGAAGTCAGACGCCCAGCTCCCCCAGGTGCCAGGAGTGCCCCACCACCCGGCTGGGGGCCTGCCAGGCTGGCCAGGACCCCATACCTGGGCACGACCCCCGCACCCCCAACTCTGGCCTGGCTTTTTCTCCAGGTGAGTTTTTTATTGTGACACTTTTTACTTTTTCAATAAACGTGATTCCCAAGCCCGTGGTGATGGCCTGATTACTGGGGACCGGCCGACCCAGTCCTTCAGCTCCGGCTGCTTCCGGAGGTCAGCGGACCTCGTCGTCCGCTCCGGTCTAGGGGGCCGGCACTGCCGGAGCAAGAGGCAGCGGCCCGCGGCTTCGACCGCCGGTGCCCGCCGTCCGCCGACCCCGCCGTCCCCGCCGGCCAGGACGCCCCGGCAGCCCGCGGGCGCGGTACGCACTCCTCGCCCCCCGCGCCTCCGCCCCGCGCGCCTGCGCTCACGTGGCCGGCGCCTCGCGCGTGCGCGTGCACGGCGGCGGCGCGCGTCACTTCCGGCCGGGCCCCTGGCAGCGGCGGCGGCGGCGGCGGCCGAGAGGGCGAGGTGAGGCGACGGCAGCGGGGGCGGGGTGCGCGGCCGGGACCCGCCCTGGCGCGGCGGCCGCGAGGGGAGGGCCCCGGGCGGGGTCGCGGGCGCCCGGCCCGCCGCGGCGGAGGGGGAGGAGGCGCGCGGCGGCGCGGGGCTCGGCCCCTGAGGCTGCCTCCCCGTCGCCCGGGGAGCATCCCTGTCTATGCTTCCTGACTCCGGAGAGCGGCCCCCCGCCGCTGTCCCTCCCGTCTCGGGTTCTCGGCCCCCGGGCTGGGCGGGGCGGTGCCGGGTGCGGGACGGAGAAGGGGTAGGAGGCGGCCGCTCTGGGCGAGAGCTCAGCGGGCCCGCGGGCTGCCGGGGTGGGCGGTGGGCTGCAGCGGGGAGGCCGCAGCCCAGGAGGTGAGAAATTGCAGGTAACGTGGAGGCGCCGCAGTCGTGTCCCCGACCAACCCCAGGCGACACTTCGCAGAGGAGGTGGTCGTTACCTGGGCGCCCAAAGACCGGTGCAGTAGTTTCGGGCAGAGGGGACGTCTTGAGCTAAGGCCCAGAGATGTCAGCGGGGGGTATCCAGAGCTTTTAGAGGAGTGTGGGCGGGAAGGAAGGGGACAGGAGCCGAGTCCCCAGGGAAGAGGCGTGATTCGGGGTGAGTGGAAGGGCC
This sequence comes from Catagonus wagneri, assembly GCA_004024745.2. Classification (NCBI taxonomy): domain Eukaryota; kingdom Metazoa; phylum Chordata; class Mammalia; order Artiodactyla; family Tayassuidae; genus Catagonus; species Catagonus wagneri. The sequence goes on from PVHT021183569.1 coordinate 199,057, forward strand.
CAGTGACGTGGGAAGGGGTATCTGTTGCTCAGAAGGGGAGCTGCTGCCTCCACCCGGGAGCAGGCGAAGGCGATGCAGTGCCTAGAGGCTTTGCCAGGGGGTCTTCGGAGGACACCAGCCCTGGCATCTAGTACAGCAGCACCCTGCTGGCACCTGCTGGGGTGGTCGGCCACTTTCTCAAAGTCTCATTGGTAGAAACTGGGCCAACAAGAGCCCCAAAGACCGAATGTGACAGGAAAGTGGAAGCTGGAAACATTTGAGTGCCTCTCAGAATTCTAAAGGAACACGGAATGGCCACACCTACATCACTGATTCTAACTTCAGAATATCCAGCATCACTTTCCCAGACAACAGAGTATCATCTCGCAGCCTGTCTTGAGGCATATGGCTGGGGCACGTGTGAGTTGGAGAGTGAGAGGCTGGAGACTGGGTTTGGGGCCCCCCCAACGCCCTGCCTTCATCTCTGAAGTCCTTTGTTTACGTGGCAGGGCATGGTGCTACGTGGAGCCATCCAGGAAAACTCTGCCCGTCTCTGTGCAGAGCCACGTGGGTGCCAGGGGTCCGGGCGAGGGTGAAGGCAGGCTCTGGGGGGCCCAAGCCCGCTGAGCCACCCTGGCTGGCCCTGACTGCTGAGACCCTGCAGGCCCAGACGTTGGGAGCCCCCTGGGATGCAGACCCCACTCTGCTGGGCAGCAGGTGGCTTTGCCCTCCCAGCCTCCCAAGTGTGGGTTGTCGGGATCCTCCCTGGCCCAGTGCAGTAGCTGCCCACAGTCAGCCCTTGGCAAGGGTTTGCCGTGGCCAGTGGTGCTGCTGCCGCTTCACAGTGTGACGTACGTTTGTGGGTCTCCACCACCCCTCAGGCTGTCTCTGCGTTCATTTGCCCTGGGCTGTCCCGGCACAGGCTTCACGGGCAGCAGCATCTCTTTCACTCTCAGAAGTGCCCAGTTAGACGGTACGTTCCCCCTGTGACTGCCCCGTCTGCCCTCACATTGGGTAAGTGGCCTTGGAGATCTCGTTTCAGGTGGTCGCTTCCTGTGCCATACTCGGGTCCCTGCCGAGCAGGGGGCCTGGTGAACGTCCTTGGGGGGCGCCGTGGCTCAGACGAGGACTCGAGGCCAACAGCGGGAGGAGGCGGACAACCCCAGTCACAGAGGGGTTCTGGAGGCTGCTGCGCGCCGAGCCTGCCACCTGCTGGCCACTTGGGCTAGGCAGCGGCGGCCGGCGGTCCGGGCCTGCAGGGTGCTCTGGGAGGCGGTGTGTGTGCTTCTGCTGGCAGCAGCAGAGGTGGCTCTGTGGCACAGGCTGTGTTTGGGGTAGGTGGCAGCCCTGATGAAATTGGTTGTGGCCACACTGGAGGTTGAATGGCAGAAGGCCCCAGGATTGTCCCGGTGAGGAGTGACTTGGTAATGGGGTGTTGTGGAGAGCGTGAAGCCTGGCGTGTGTTGGGGACAGGAGTGCAGGAGACTGTCCCGGCCCAGGGATGGACGGCAAGGGGTGGAGATCGGATCACAGATGCTGGCAGCGGGAAGGAGTCTGGAGCCCGCGGGTGGAGAGCAGGGGTCTGTGGGCCGAGGGGAGACTGGGGCATCTGCAGCTCTGGGAGCTCGGCAGTGCGGGCGGGACGTCGCCCGGTCTGCTGAGAGTGGAAGACGCTGCTGACCTTCGTGCTGGTGATGCCAGGCGCGACCCCACTTCACGGCTTTAGAAAGCAAAAGCCTGGCTCAGGTTGACGGGCTGCAGTGTATATGATGAGGTTCTGGGTTCCAGGCTCGAAGGAGTGGTTGTGCCTGATAATCAGCATGTGTGAAGGACGGGAGAGAAGGGGGGCCGGTGACTGGGGAAGCGGCCGCTCCCTCCCCAATGCCAGGTGGACCCTGATGTGGGGCGTGAGCTGCAGTCACTGTCCCTCCAGCCTCAAGGCTCCAGTCTCAGTGGCGCCCTCGTGGCCTGCCGGGCCTTTTTAGGTGCCCCTGGCGCATTGCCGGGCGTGCTGTTCTCGCCCGCCTGGTGCTGTTCTCGCCCGCCTGGTGCTGTTCTCGCCCGCCTGCCGGTCCGGCCCCTGCCCCGCCTCAGCGGTCCACCCCTGCTCGGCGCTTCCCCTTCTGGTGGCCCGCTGGCCCCTCCCAGCAGCTCCTCTGGGACGGTCTTGGTTGACAGGCCCGCTTCCTGTCTGGCTGCGCTGAGACCCTTCACACCAGGTCGTCGGAGACGTTGTCACGCTGGTTCCAGCCTGGTTGACCCCGTGGACGTCTGTCCCTAACCTCGTTCTCCTCTCGGCGTCTATACCGTCGAGGCTCGGCCCTCTCCACCGGAACAGCCGCGTGTCCCCAGTTTCTGTCTTCAGCCCCTCGGGTCGCCCCTTTTGCTCGTGTCAGTGGTACAGTTTGCCCGCCATTGCCGTGGCGCATGCTCGCAGCCATCACCTTTCAGTGGCTCTTCCTTCTGGGCCCTGACAAGTTCTCTGTGGCTGCTCCCGTGCACTTCTCGGTGCCACGTGGCCGTTTCCCTTGGGTACGTGCCCAGGACTGGAGCGCCTGTCATGGGGCCTGCGGATTTATTAGGTTTTTCGCGGAAATTGCCTCTGGGCTCAGCCTGAGGGGCCCATTCCTTGGAGGAGCCTCAGGAGGTGATGAGGGTGAGCGGGTGCAGCTCTCTGCCCCTCTGTCTTCAGGGGAGCAGCAGCCGCAGCCCCTGGGAAAGCTGCTTTTATATTCAGGAGAGGCCTCGGCGTCCCTCCGTCCCCCTGGGCGGCAGGGCCAGCGCAGGGGCCTGAGGAGAAAGGCCCCTGGAGGGAGGCTGAGCTGCAGGGAGGAGACGGAGTGTCGGGCGTTCCGCACGGCCGGCCAGGAAGAACAGCCAGTAGGACACAGGCTGTTGAAGAGTCTGGCTGGAGTTCCCTGGTGGCACGTCAGGTTCAGGATCTGGTGGTGTCACTGCAGTGGCTTTGGTCTGGGTTCTGGTTGGATCCCTGACGCGGGAACTTTTCTGTGATGTAGGTACAGCCAAGATATGTGCATCTATGTATGTATTAAGAGGAGGCAGAGGTGTCTCCTTTTTTTTTTCATCTTTTTTGCGTTGTCTAGAGCCGCACCCACGGCATATGGAGGTTCCCAGGCTAGGGGTCTAATCGGAGCTGTAGTTGCCAGCCTGCACCACAGCAGCACCAGATCCGAGCTGTGTCTGCAACCTACACCACAGCTCACGGCAACGCCGGATCCTTAACCCACTGAGCAAGGCTGGGGATCAAACCTGCAACCTCATGGTTCCTAGTCGGATTCGTTAACCACTGAGCCACGACGGGAACTCTGGTATCTCCTTTTTAAAAAGTTATTTTAGGGGGCAGAGTTCCCGTCATGCCGCAGTGGAAATGAATCCGACTAGGAGCCATGAGGTTGCTGGTTTGACTCCTGGCATCGCTCAGTGGGTTAGCGATCCAGCGTTGCCGTGAGCTCTGGTGTAGGTTGCAGACGCGGCTCGGATCCCGCGTTGCTGTGGCTGCGGCAAAGGCCGGCAGCAACAGCTCTGATTAGACCCCTAGCCTGGGAACCTCCATATGCCGCAGGTGCAGCCCTAAAACAAAACAAAAACCAACAAAAAAAGGTTAGGAGGTTCTGTTGTGGCTCAGTAGGTTCAGAAGTATTCATGAAGATGTGGGTAGAACCCTGGCCCAGTTGGCTAAGGATCTGGCCTTGCTGTGAGCTGTGGTGTAGGTCACGGATGTGGCTCCAGTTCCACCTCTGACCTGGGAACTTCCACATGCTGTGCGGCCATAAAAAGAAAAGAAAGGCCATCAAATCAGCATAATAATGTGGACAGAGGGCTTTGCTCTGTGTCCTGGGGCTTTGGGGCCTGGAGCCCGGGGCAGGAGGCCGGGCACGGACCTCAAAACCCCCGAGCCCAAGGAAGGAGGAGGCACTTTGTGAGGGCTGGGCCCGCCTGGGAGGGCCCAGGATCCCCCTGCCCTTCGGGAAGCCGGCTTTGTGCTTTTCCGTTGTTAGTGCCTCAGCCTGGGGCTGTGTTTACCTGGGCGGCTGTGTAAAGGCTGAAGGAACCGAGAGGGAGCGCCCTTTGGGAGGGCCTGTGACCGCGTGCTCTGCGCCGTCCGGGGTCCCTGTGCCTCGGGACTAGAGGGGGAGGCACTTGTGTTTAAAGGCTCTGCCCAGGCTCCCCGCCACCCCCAGCACCTGGGGTTCCCTGCTCTGGGGCAAAGCCAGGCCTGGGACCTGCCCTGTGCAGCCAGCTTCCTCACCCTGCGGTGTGTGTCTTCAGCCAGAAGAGGGACACTGTCCAGTTGGCCAGTTTGAGAGTGAGCCTAAAAATAACCCCCATCCAGGGCTGTGTGGTCCCCTGGGCTGAGAGAGAGACAGTAAACAGGACGCGCTCTGGGGCCTCGGTCGCTAGGTCGGGGGCCTGGCGGCTTCTTCCAGGCCCACAGCCATCCCTCGGCTCTCCTGTCACACCCCAGCCTTGGGGACCAGGAGGCTGGCAGGCTCTGCTGGGCTTCTCTCCGTTGGGCAGCACATCCCCGTTTTGCAGATGGGGAACTGAGGCTCAGTGGAAATAGGCAGCGAAGGCGCCCTAAGACGCTTTAACCGGGAGGGTCAGCAGGGCTTCCCGGCCCCCAGGAAGGCCCTTGCCATCCGAGTCCCGCGCGTCGCCCCCGCCCTCCCCCCTGCCACCGGACTGTGGCTGGACCCCACCCGCAGTAGCGGAGAGGAGGCGGACGGAGGCGGCCCAGGCCCTCCCTCCGGAGCCCGATCCCATCCCGGGGGTGTGGGGCTTCCTTCCAGAGGCCGAGGGGACCCCGCAGCGGAGTGCGAGGACCAGACGCCCAGCCATGACCAGGTGGGTCTCAGGCGGCGGGGTGGCCTCGGGGTCGGGGGCCGGTGCCCCCAGCGTCCACTCACCGGCCGGGCTCCCCCAGCTCCCCTGTCTCCAGAGTCGTCTACAACGGCAAGAGGAACAGCAGCCCCCGCTCGCCCCCCAACAGCAGTGAGATATTCACCCCAGCGCACGAGGAGAATGTGCGCTTCATTTACGAAGGTACGCGGGGTGCCCCTGACACTGCTGCCGCCCCTGCGCCCGCACTTCCCCAGGCTTCGGGCCCAGGCAGGCGGCGCAGCCAGGCCTGGTGGCGGGTGGTCGGCGCTGCCGTGCTCCCCGCCGGAGGTGGTGTCCGGAGCCAGGGCCGTGTGTCTGCCTGCGGTTGCACCTTGGGGGGACAAGTGCCTGGCCTCTGCGCCCCAGGCGGGGGAGGTGGGAGGCCTGCCTGGAGGAAGTGCTGTCCCCAGTGGGTCCTGGATGCCTCTGCCTGCAGCTCTGGTCCAGGTACCGTGAGGCTGACCGGGGAGCGTCTGGGCAGGGCTCCCCGGGGAGTGGAGCTGTGCTGGGGCAGCTCCAGGTCACGGCAGGCGGCGCTGGGGGGCCACACGGAGGGGACGGGGCGGGGCGGTGCCGTCCTGCAGAGCGACCGGCCTGGCCGGGGGGGGGGCTCTGACCGCCCGCTTCCCGCAGCCTGGCAGGGCGTGGAGCGAGACCTGCGCAGCCAGCTGGCGGGCAGCGAGCGGGGCCTGGTGGAGGAGTACGTGGAGAAGGTGCCCAACCCCAGCCTGAAGAGTGAGTGGGGCCGGCCTGGAGGGAGGGGCTGGGCTGCGGGTGGGAAGGCCCCCCGGCACCCACCGCTGACCGCTCTGCCCCGCCGCAGCCTTCAAGCCCATCGACCTGAGCGACCTGAAGCGCCGGAGCACGCAGGACGCCAAGAAGTCCTAAGGCGCCGGAGCCCCCGCCCTGGCCTCCGGGGGTCTGCACGCCAGCTCTCCCCGCTGGCTCCTGGGAGGGGAGGGGCCTTGCTCCCAGCGGGCGGAGAAGCCCGCCTGGACTGGACAGGGACAGGAGTGAGACGGCAAGGTCGCCCTCCTCCCTGGGCCCCTCCTTCCTCTGGGGGGTCGCGGGCTGCCCCCAGGGCCTTAACCCTGACTCCCCTCCCTTCCTGTCACCTTCTGCCGCCCCTGCCCCCTCCCCCGGCCACTTCGAGGATCAGGAGGGAGACGCAGGGCCTCTGTTGTCCCCTGTGCTGGTGGGACAGGCCAGCTTTGTCCCTGAGGTGGCCGGGAGGCAGACAGGGGTGGTCCCACCTGTGCCCGGCATGGGCCCCCCACTGACCCCTGCTACTCCTTTGGCCTGGACATGGGGCCATCTGACACCGCCCCGCCGACCGCTGTCCAGCCTGGCCACTTCCTTCCCTGTGTCGGCTTCAGGATGGCACCAGCTCTCCTGGGACACTGCCGTGCTCCCCACCCCACCCCGCCCTGGGAAGGGGCGTGGGGCTGCCCGGTGGGTCCCGCCTTGCGCAGTGAGTGGGGAGGGTCTCCTCTGCCCTCCGAGTCCAGGTGTCTGTGACTGGAACCTGAAGGCCAGTGAATAAAGGTGGGGTGGCATTGGCTTGGCCTCTTGCTCTGTGAGGCCCCTGCCCCGGCTGCCCACACAGGGCTGGAAATCCAAGGGCACAGGCAAGGCCCAGAGTTCCCTGTGATCCGTGGGCTCCGCCAGCAGCTCAGGCCTCCGGGGACTGTGTGGGTGGAGGGGGCACATCCCTCTGTGGTGCAAGGCCCTGGGGGGCAGCCGCTCCGCTGCCCAGATGGAGGAGTAGCTGCTGGGCTGCGAGAGCCTCAAGTGTGCTCGGCCTGCAAGCCTGGATCCAGCAGCCCTGGCAGACGAGACGAACGGGAGTTTATTTTGGGCACACGCTTTCCCACAGAGTGTTCTGGGGCTCCTCCAGGGGCCCTACCAGCGGCTCTGGGAGGTATCTTCTGGGAGGGTTCCCCAGGGTGCAGGAAGGATGGTTCATGTAATAAACAGCAGCCACCGCTCACTGCCAGTGGGCGCTGGCTGGTGCCAGGCCCTGAGCCAGTTCCTGTAACCACACAGGCCCATTTGCTCCCCAGGGACCCGTGCGGCATCCTGCCAAGGGTTCGGGTGCCTGCTGGCTCGAAGGGGGTGGGTGTGGCCTGGCTGGGGCACAGGAACCTGTGGCCAGAGGCTGAGTGGGCGCCTAGCGCACATGCCCTCCACCCTGCGTGTCCTAGAGCGCATGGGACCAGGTGGTGGTGGCCAGCAGAGACCCTGTGAGAGGGAGCCCCCACGCTGGGCCACTGCTGCGCGTGCAGCCTCGGGCCCCTTGCTGAGCCTCCGGGGGGGCTGTCCCCTGCTAGGGCCTCTGCACTGTGTGCTGCCTCGTGGACGCGCTTAATGGGTCACTCAGCCCAAGACTTCAGGGGGCCTGGGCATCTGCATTCTGGCAGCTGCAGGCATGGTCTTGCCCTGGGGTGTGTCACAGTGCCCTCCCCTCTCAGTTCCCGGGTAGAGTGAGGGGCGGGCTGTGGCGGCTCGGAGGCTCGCAGCCTTACACGCAGCCGCACACGGGGAGTGTCAGCTCTCTCGCTGTGTTGGTTAAAAATCGACCTGACTTTGCTCCAAGCCCTCCTGTGCGGCTGGGAGGTGGGCCTGAGGCCCCACGAGGCCCCCCACGTCTGGGCCTCCCTGCCCGCAGCTGCGCTCCCGGCCTTGCCCACTGGGGTGGTCCTTCTGCGCCCCGCGTGGGCGGGCCCGGGGGACGTCCTGCAAGGTCTGTTCCTTCCTGCTGTCCTGACCCGGCTTGGATGGAGGCCCTGGGCCTGGGGTCTTTGCTGAGAGCGCCTTGGGGTGGGAGTGTGGGTAACAGGCAGCGCTGGGGTCGGGGGTGAGAGGCCCGGCTGGGGACACTGGAGACAGCCTCGCCTCTGCCGCCTGGGACAGAGCCGGGCGGGCATCCTGCTGGGCGGTGCCCTCCTCCCGCACGGGCCGGGCCGCATGGTCGGTCGTCTGCGTCGGGGGAGGGCTGCGGTTCTCTGATCTTAGGTGTGAGGAGATAGATGGGGGCCTCCTGTAGGAGACGGGCCTTCTTTTATTTTTATTTCTCTAAGGCCATACCTATTGGCACATGGAAGTTCCCAGGTTAGGGGTCTAATCGTCGCTGCTGCTGAAGCCTTTGCCACAGCCACAGGCACGCGGGATCTAAGTCACCCCTGCAGCCCGTGCTAGGGCTTGTGGCAACGCCGGGGCCTTAACCCGCTGAGCGAGCCCAGAGACTGTTGGGTTCTCTTGTTTTGTTTGTTTGTTTTTGCTTTTTAGGACCACACCCGCAGCATATGGAGGTTCCCAGGCTAGGGGTCTAATCGGAGCTGCAGCCGCCGGCCTACACCACAGCCACAGCAACACGGGATCCGAGCTGTGTCTGCGACCTGCACCACAGCTCACGGCAGCGCTGGACTCAGCCTGCTGAGCGAGGCCCGAGATCCAACCTGCATCCTCATGGTTACCGGTCGGCTTCATTAACCCTGAGCCACAAGGGGAACGCTCTATGTGGGGTTCTTAACCTGCTGAGCCACAGTGGGAACTCCGTAAGCTTTTATTTCTGTCAGAGTTGAAATGTGGTGAACACCGAGCATGGGTGCCGAGCGTGCTGATGCACGCTGTGCAGGAACGGTTCCCCGATGTTGCCTGATACTCAGGCCGTAGCCCCCCCAGGTGTCTAACATAGCATAGTCCACGTGGGTTCTAGACCGGCCGGCCCCTCAGCTTGCTGCGGCCCTTCCGCCTTTCTGCTCACTGCACCTGCTCCCACAACCTCCCTCCGTTTACGATTGAAGACGCCCCGGATACTTGATGTTGGAGTTCCCAGACTCTGGTTTCGGCTGGTTGCCTCCTTGTCTTAACGCGTTCCTCTGTCCCCTGTACTGTAAGCTGGGGTGACGTGCGGCTGGGTGGCGCTCACCGGAGGAGACTGGCCGGAAAGGGGACGCTCTGGCTCAGGGTAGGAGTGGGGGACCTGTTAGGAGCACCGCATCAGTGACTCGGGAGGAGGAAGCTGGGTGAGGGGACAGGTGTCGACTCGGAGGCCCTCGGAAGTCTGCGTGGAAGTGTCAGCGGGCGGCAGAGTCTAGGCCGTGCGTCTGGGAGACCAGAGGGGTCAGGACGCAGGGTGGCGGCAGTCTGCGTACTGACGGTCTTCTGAGGCTGGTAAAGAGGCGGGGGCGTGGGGCCTGGCCCCTGGGCACGGGCTCGAGAGAGGCGAGGGGGCAGGACCCAGAGGGCCCAGAGCGGAGGGGGCAGCTCTTGGTCAGCCGGCTGCCGCCCTCAGCGTTCCCGCGGCTCCACTTCTCCCTGTCATTCTGGACCCCCCTCCCGCCCCTGTGCTCTAGCGTCTCAAACTTTCTCGTAACTTCGTTTCTGTCAGTGTTAGTCATTTGCATTAGGATGTCTGTATCCAGAGCTGAGCCACGTGGGAAACTGGGCTCGTTTCTTCTTTTCTGCCCAACTTTTTTTTTCCTTGGAGTCATTAATTGCCTGCCTTCTCTGTTTGCTCAGGTGTCTGTGTACCAGGTCCTGCACTCGTCCCCAGGTCACCCGTCTCCTCTCGTGTGTTCACTCACTTTGATCCGCTTCGGGTGTCTCTCCTGTAAACTGCCCTGCTCCAGACTCCGTCCCCACAGTGACCCACGCTGCCTGGCACACAGCTGCCACCAGGGGGTGCCCCTCCACTCCTGGTTTTGACCCCCTGTTCACTGTAGTCTGTTTTCCTGTTCCTTGGTCTCCAGGCTCATTTGAGTAGCATGCATGTGAGACACGCGCACGCGCACACACACTGAGTGGTTCCCATGCATTCTTTTGGCGCAGGGCTCTGAGACCGGGACGGGTGGGGGCGGGAAGGGCAGAGGCCGGCAGGAGGGCGATGCCGTGTGGGCGCTGGGCCCTGTGTTAGCGGTTCCCCGCACCGGCAGGGCTGCCTGGTCAGAGCCTATGTTTATTGGCTGGGCGGGTCCAGCCCCTGCCAGGCCCCCGCCGCCGCCCCTGACTCCACCGGCCAGCTCCGGTCCCTGTGGGGACAGGCACGGGGTGAAGGGGGACAAGGGCACAGGAGTCGGCGGGCCCCGCGGTGGGCGGCCCCTGGCAGTCACCACCCTGAGCTCAGCTGGCGTGAAGGAGAGCCGGCGCCCTCCGCGTGCTAGCTTGTGCCCACGAGGCTTCTGGGCACGGAGGCCGGCAGGGGTGCTGCTATGAAACGGCACGGGGCCTGGGGAGCCTGGGAGCTTGCCGCGGGGCCTCAGCGGCCACCACCAACTGCACTGCCTGCCAGCCCTGCAGCCCCCACTGGTAGTCACCTCAGCCCCTGCCAGCCGCAGGGGAGGCCAGTCCGCCCTGCGTCGCGTCGCCTCCCTCCTGCTTCCCTCGGCGCTATCGGGGTGCCCCTCAGGAGGGCCCTGCTCCCAGCAGGTGAGCAGTTTTGTTTACCTTCCCCGAGAGGCCGTGTGTCCTTTCATTTGCTCCAATTAGCCGGCTCTGCCCGAGTGGCTCCAGCTCACCTGGCCGGGCGGGGACTGTGGACACCCCCTCCGCCGGGGCAGCCACCGGCTCCTTGGAGCGGGGACACCTGGCTGGCTCGTTCGGCTTGTGCCCTTGCCTCCAGTGGCCCGCTGCTCCTCGGAAGCACCCCGCCCCTGCCCACCCACACCACCCCTACCAGGCGTCATGGGGCGACGGGGCTGGGGGCTGAGCACAGCCCCACTCTCCACTCTCGCACCTGCCTCTCCCTCTGCATCAGACACTGCACCCCAGGAGCAGCCTGGACTCGTCCTGCATCCAGTGCTTGGGGCCGCCCTGCGAGCGTCAGCCCTCACCGCCTGCCAGGCAGGGTGCCCCCATGCCGCCTGGTGCAGCCAGGGCTGCAGCGACCTGTGAGGTGGCTGCGTCGGGCCGTGCAGAGGTCTTGAGAAAACCGCACCTGGACGGTCTCAACTGGGCCCATCTCTTCCTGCTTCAGTCAGCCGCGTGGCCAGAGTGGGGGTGAAGCAGAGGCCCCCGGTTCTGAGAAGCCAGGGTTGTTCACTACCTGGGTTGGTAGGACTGTGATGTCAGTGGCCTCCCCCGGCCATCGATCATCTCCGTGTCCCTCTGCTGGCGAGCGGTGACCCTCTGGGGACTGGAGGCCAAGACCAAGTGGAAACGGTCCGCTCTGGCCCAGGGTGGGGGTGTGCCCACCTGACCTGGGCTGGGAACGGGGCCAGAACCTGCTCTGACGGGGCACGCACGGGCTGGTGGCCGCCTCCAGCCACCACTCACAGCACGCTCTCGGGGCTTCCAGCTGCAACGGGCCTGTACGACGGATGGCGAGGGCCCAGAGGAAGCGCACAGCACGGCCCATCCAGGCCTCCGGCTCTCTGCCCGGCGTGCTTTATTGTCCGACTCAAGTTTCCTCTAACTCAGGTGTGCGTTCATGGGACATTTTCCTGGCCACACCCCGTCCCCCACCGCTGGGCACAGCGCAGGTGCCCTCAGACCACCACGCTGGGGACACATGGGCACTGGGGTGCTGTCCAGCTCCCACGCCTCCAGCCTCTGCTGGGCGTCATTTGGGGATTATCTGGCGACACGCTCTCTGGGCGCCGGAGTCCAGCCCGGCTGGAGTTGCGGGGCTTCAGAAGGGGTCCTCGGCCACTCCAGGGAGGCCGCCAGCCAAGCGGGTCTCTGCACAGGGGTCCTGGCTGGTGCCATTGCTGCTGCCGCCCGTCGAGAGCAGTGGCTTCCCGCTGGGGGGATCGCTTGTGGGCCGGGCCACGTGGCTGCTGACGCGGCGCGCCTTCTGCAGTGCTTTGCCCTCGCGCCAGCGGTGCCAGTGCCGCAGCAGCTCTGACTGCACCTGGGGCGGGTGGGCGGGTGGGTCACCCTCCAGCACCCCCGTGTGGCGCCCCGGGCGTGTAGCTAAGCGGGCTCTGCCGTGACAGAACGCTGGGGCCTGGGGACAGGCTGAGGCGACCCACTTCAGCAGGCCCGACACCCGGTGTCCTGGCGGCTGCGCCAGTAGGTGCAGGTGGACGCAAAGCAGGTGGGACCAAGGTGTCTACACCCTGACCCCAGGGGGGGTTCCAGACCCCCCTCACCTACCTCCTTGTTGAGGAAACAGTAGAGAACAGCCACCAGCAGGCCCTGGAGAGGGGGCGGGGGTGGGGGTCAGGGCCGCATCGGGCCCAGGGGTCAGGGGGTCATGGGGGGCGGGGCGGGCACCTGGAAGGAGCTGAGGAAGAGGTCAAAGAAGAGCTTGGCGGAGCGTAGGCTGCCCTGGGTGTGCTCATCAGTCGCGAAGGCAAACACCACCTCGTGGACCCCCAGCAGGGGGATGAGAGTCAGCGTGGACTTGGCCAGCCTGTGGGAGCGGGCCTGAGCCACCCGGGCCGGCACCCAACGCCACCTATGTGCCCCCCAGCGGCGTCCAGGTCTGCAGGCTGCCCGCCCGCCCCCAGCACCCACCGGAATTTGTAGTCAGTGCAGCGCATCTGACGGGCTCGCAGCTTGGCCACCAGCACGTGAAGGATGCGGACGAAGATGAAGAAGTTGATCTGCACGTGGGGGACACAGGACACCTCTGGCCCCAACCTGTCCCTCTGGGAGGTGGGCCTGGCAGCCAGCGGGGCCCTGGGCTGCGAGTGCCCAGCCGAGGGTAGGCAGCCTGGCCCGAGGCCCCGGCGGGCCGGCCAGTGTCCTGGCGGGGCGCCAGGCCTCCCTCCCTCTCCACCCAGGCAGGGTGCTGTCTGTCTCCTCGGGCGGCTGCAGGCCGGCGAGGAAGGAGGGAGCTGGGGGGGCCAAGTCTAGCAGCCTCTGAGCCCTCCCTGTGGCGCCAGCAGGCGGCTGGTCTCCTCACCAGGATGGCCAGGAAGACAGGGAAACGCAGGATCCACCAGAAGCCCATGTTGTCGTTGCTGGTCCAGCACCTGCGGGGCAGGGCCGGCTCGTGTCCAGGCAGCCTCCCGGCCCCCCGCCCCCGTTCTGTGCTGTCTAACTAGTGCCTCAGGAAAAGAAGGGAGAGGGTTCCGAGTGACGCCCCCCAAGTGCGACTGGCCAGAGACCCCAGACCCCCCATGCACCAAGCTGCAAGGCCGCCGCCCGCAGGCCCGCCCTCCCGTGGGCTCGTACTCACTGGATGTTCTCAAACAGACACTTGACCACCGCCCAGGGGATGACGAAGAGCATGGGGGCACCTGCGGGGGGAAGAACAGCCGTGGCCCCGGGGCCCCGGCCCACCCGCCCCCCGCGGGCCGGCCCACTCACCCCAGCCGATGCCCAGGTAGAGAGGGAGGCAGCTCCTCCGGGGGGCGGCGGCAAGGCCCAGCAGGCTGTGTAGGTACGCGCCCTCCACCAGCAGCCAGCAGTAGTTGGCCACGACGCCGTACTGCATGAACACCGCAGCCACCCGGCAGCCGGCCGCCGCCTGGCCGCGGGGGCAGCATGAGCGGGCGCGCCAAAGCCACCCGCCGCCCGGGGCCCGAGGGCCGAGAGGCTGGGTCTGGGCGCTCACTCCGTCACTCAGCCAGATGCCCACGCTGAGGTCGTCCCCAATCCTCTGGCTGTAGCGGGTCTTGAGGAGTGCGTCGGCGACCAGCACGGAGCTGGCCCTGAGCACGAAGGACGCAAAGAGGTTCACGTGGATGTAGTTCCGAGTGCAGTGCAGCTTGCTGCAGGGACAGGGAGGCGGCGCCTGCCCACCGGGGCCCCTCTGGGTGCGCAGGGCACAGCGCGTACCTGGGGCCCAGCAGGGCGGCCAGGGCCCCGAGGGACAGGGGGTCGGCACCTGCCCGCCGGGGGACCCCCGGGTGGGCGGGCATGGGGCGTACCTGAGGCCCAGCAGGATGGCCAGGGCCAGGAGCAGGGCCCCGAGGGACAGGGAGTAGCCCACCGTGTACATCGCCTGGAAGCTGCTGTACATCTTGGCCGCCGCCTTCTGCCGACGGCGGGGGCCGGTCAGGCTGGGGGAGGCCCGCCCTGCCCTCCTCGCCGGCCCCCGCCACGCCCGCCGCGGGCTGACCTGGGCCCCGAGCTCCTCGTCGTCCATCTGGCACTGGGAGGCATTTCGCCACGGCTGCCCCTGCGGCCCCCGCACCCACTGGCCATCGGGCCCACACCGCTTGAAGACGAGGCGGTGCTGCACTGGGCGGGCGGGCGGTGGGGGAGAGCAGGCTGGGGTCAGTGCCCTGCTCCCGGGCTGGGCCCCTCCGCCGGCCCCACGCCCCGCCGCGGCTACCTTTGTGGTACCAGGGCAGGTACCAGGGGCAGGAGATGTTGGCCGTGGTGTTGGGAGGGGTGTCCGGCCAGCAGGAATACTTGTCGAAGGTTCTATTACAGACCAGCTCTGCACGGGGCGTTGGGGTGGCCCTGAGCAGGCCCGGCCAGCGTGGCCCCCTGCTGCGCCGTCCCCCACCTCATCCCCCGACGCCTGTGTCCTGCCCGGTCTGGGGCTCCAGCTCTGCCCAGCCACCTTGGACTCCGCTACGGGGTCTCCACTGGGTCTCCCGGCTGCCAAGGGCCCTTCTAGCAGCACTTCTGTCTCTGGAGGCTGAACCCCAATTCTGCCGGCTCCCTCTGGGCCCAGCTTCAGCCCCCCTCCCTCGTCCAGACGCTGACTCTGCTTCCAGGCCACCCCCCGCCCCGCCCCGGAGCCATCAGAACCTGTCGGGAACCCCGCACTCCACGTGCCTGAGCCCCCCAGAGAGGGCCCGCCTCTGCCCCTCACCCCGCCCGCCCGCCCGCCCGGTGCCCTCTGCCCACCCCACAGCCCGCCCACGCCCGATCCATGGGCGCGAAGGGGAGTGACCGAAGCATCGCAGCGCTGGGGCCTGTGTCCCCGGGGCGGGTCACTAGCCTCTCTGTGCTTCGGGTTCCTCACCTGTAAATGGGGGGTGGGGTGG
>PVHT021183570.1:16222-71449 GCA_004024745.2 Catagonus wagneri
TCTCCTCCGTCCCCTCGTCTCCTCCGTCCTCTCGTCTCCTCCGTCTCATCTCCTCCGTCCCCTCGTCTCCTCCGTCCCCTCGTCTACTCCGTCCCCTCGTCTCCTCCGTCCCCTCGTCTCCTCCGTCTCCTTGTCTTTCCCGTCTCCTCTGTCCCTCCGTCTCCTGTCTCCTCCGGCCCCTGCTGGCCGGCAGCCGGGCTGCCCTGGCCACGTCCCCGCAGTGCGGCCGGCAGGAGCGTCTCCCTGCCGTGGGCGCGACAGACCCTCCCACGGGCCATGCGGAAGGGTGACTTCCTGCCCTGTCAAGGCCCTGCCCCCTGGGGATCCCCGCCCGCGCTGGTCCGTGGGCCGAGTGGCTGCCGTCCCAGCTGTGCCCTCCCGGCGAGAGGCGCGTGCCGCCTGGCGCCTGCGGGCCGCATCCCTCTGCGGCAGAGGTGGCTCGCCTCCTGCTTCTGTGCTGGCCTCTTCCTCCGCCCTGGTCTCCCCGACCCGCTAACGGACGGACTCTGGCCCTGCGTGTCCCACGGGCCGCTCCGGCTGCTGCTGCCGCCCCAGCTGTGTCCAGCCCGCCTGCCCCGCCGCGCCCCCACCCGCAGCCACCTTCGCGGTCCCTCCTCGTGCTCCCTGGCTCCTCCTCCTGGAGCTTGACGGCCTGGGGGGCGTGCGCTGCCCTCGCAGCCGCCTCACACCCTCGGCCGCGGGCGGCTGACGCGGCGCTGTCCCCCCAGGTACCAACAGCAGCTGTCCCTGGCGGTGGAGAGGGAGCAGAGCCTGCAGCGGGAGAAGGTGCAGCTGGAGCTGGACTGGCAGCACCGCTGCGAGGGCATTGAGCGCGAGCAGTACCGGCGGTCCGAGGACTTGATTCAGGGCCTGACCGCCGCCAGAGACCAGGTCCGCACCCCCGGGGCTCTCGGCCGCCGCGGGAGGAGGCGGGCCGTCCGCTGTGGCGCCAGGGGCCGGCGTGGGCCGCACCCAGCGGTCCTTGGCGCCTGAACCCTGGCGCCGGTCGGCGGAGACCGGCAGGCTCGGGGTGACCGCAGCGCGCGAGTGCCCGGCTCTGGGTCCCCCGCCCCGTGGGGGCTGCTGCTTCGCTCACCGAGGCCCGTGGGGCGCGGCCTGGACCCCGGGGGCCGACTCTGCCCCCGTAGCCCCCCGGCTGAGCTGGTCTGTGTTCGCCCCAGGCTGCCGCCAAGCTCCAGGATGCCGAGCGGGCGCTGCACGAGCAGGACGTGGTGCTGAAGGCCGTGACCGGAGACCGAGACCGGGCCCTGCAGGCGCTGCACTCATGCGGGCCCCGCCCTGGGCAGGAGGCGCAGGTGAGGCCCCGGGGCCGCGGGCAGCCTTGGCCGCCCTGCCCTCTGGCTCAAAGAAGCGCGGGTCTGAGCCTTAACCGGAGGGAGCCCGCCCCGGCTCTGTGTCTGCCGCGTCCGGGGCTCAGGAAAGCCCAGCGCTGTGCCGGCCGCCTTGCGCCCTGGGTCTGTCTGGTGGCGACACCGTGCCTGGCCTGCCTGGAGGCCTGTCCACCTCTCGGCCTCGTGGTCTCTGCCTCCGAGGTGGCAGCTGGGACGCGAGGACCCGGAACACTAACTAGCCTGCTCGGAAGGAAGGTGGCTGGTTGGAGGGCCGGCGGGAGGGAGGGGCCGGGGCTGGGGCTTGTTCCAGGCTGTGCGCGACTGTCTCCTCCTGGTGTCCCTTTAAACCGGCGCGGCGTCAGCAGGGAGAGGCGCATGTTACCCACGCCGCTCACGCACACAGTGTGGGCGCCACCCCGGAAGTCCCCGTACTCTCCTTTGCCCCGCCCCCAAGGCTCGTCGGGGGCCCAGCTGGGCGGGCTTTCCTCCAGGCGCCCGGCGCCGCGTGGCCACAAAGGCCCGGACCGTGTCCCCTCGTCACTCGCCCCCCTCTGCTGACACGGACACGGCCGGGCGCCCTCCACTTCTCCCGCTGCTGGAAGTTCAGCGCAGGTGGCCTCAACGCGCAGCGGTTCCGTCTTGGTTGCTCTGGGGACTGTCCAGCACAGGAGGCTGATCCAGTGGTTGCGTGGACGGAGGGCGGGGCAGGCGGCCACCCGCACGTCATCCCGGCTGCGGAGCCCGCTGGCCTTCAGTCGGTGGCCCCGAGCGGTGCCCCGCCCGCTTGCTTCCGGGCCGAGCGGCAGCGTGCAGGCCATCGGGTGCCCAGAGCGCCGCCGCACGGGGCCTCCGGTGACACGGGGAACCGAGTCCTCCCCTGGCCTCTTCCTGCCTGGCGACCGAGCCGCCGAGCCGTGACGACGGCCGCTCCCTCCCACTGCCGTGGGCCGGGCCTGGCTGACCGTGGGCCGGTGCCCCTCCCGGAGTTCGTGAGGTGGAGGTCACGCTGGAGCAGGTGGGGATCTGCGTCCGTGGGAAGGAACACGCGTGACCGCAGGTGGGAGGGAGGCGCGTGGCGATGGGGCCGAGCGGGGCGCCAGGCCGTGAAGCTGGAGGAGGCCGCAGCGGAGCATTCGAGGGCGGCCGGGGCCCGGCTTGGGAGCACCCATGTCCTCGGAGGGAAGGCGGGACCGACCCTGGCCTCCGGGGTCGCCCACAGTCCTGGGGTCTCACGGCAGGTGGTCTTTGCAGGGCTGCCTTCTCTGGGGCACAGGAGAAAACGAAGGCCTCTTTTTTGTCAGTGACCCCTCCGCACCCCGCCCAGTTTTTCTTTGTGGTGTTCCTCCCCAGTTCCAGACGTCTGTGTTCGGGCACCAGCTCAGCCTCGGGGCCTCCCAGCGGCTGGTCCTAGTGAAGGAGACCAGGAGCCCGAGAAATGCCTGCGAGTCGGGCCGACCCCCTGCGGCAGGGGGCACGTGCACCCCGGTCCGTACAGAGGGCGCAGCCCCACGGCCACGGGGCGAGGCGAGGGGGGCGTGGCGGGGCACTCTGAACGCGCTGGGCCCGCACACCGGCCGCCACAGCGCGACCTGGCTTCTGAGTCAGGACGGAGTTGGGGCCGGGGCTGCACGAGCCTCTGGCTGACGCGCGGAATGCGGTTCTGAACCCTGCAGAGCAGCCTGCGCCCCGCTCGCAGGGCCTCCGTGACGTTCAAGGCGCAGGATGCGACCACCTGGTGAAGGGGCAGGGGTCGGTGGGCGGCGGTTGGCGCTCAGCTCCGCAGAGCCGGGCCCTCCTGGCAGACGCTCCTCTGGAGCAGCGGGTCACCTGCCTATGCTGAAGTCAGACGGAGGCCGCTCGGGGAGGCAGCGCCGTGCGTCCTGGTGTTGGGGGCGGCCCCATGGCTTCCGCTGTGCAGACGGGCAGGCTCTTCGCTGTGGCACGACTTCCCAGCACGGAGCGTCCGTCACCTGCGGAGACCACGGTGCTGCCACTGGCGGGAAGTACCCGGCAGAGGACTCTGCCGTGGGCGGTCTGCGCGGCGCTGCGGCCGGGCGGATCCTGTCCACGCGTCTCACAGACGAGGAGCCGGGCCGCACGAGGGGCAGGGGGCTGCGCAGCGCCAGGCCAGCTGCCTGCTTCCGGCCCTGACCAGCCGGCGTCCAGGGCAGGAGCGACTGAGGGGGCCGGGTACGGGGTTGGGGGGCGACGGCGGGGCCCGGACGGTGGCTGGAAGGCGTTGGAGCAGACCTTGCCGGCAGCTGGCCCAGGGACGGCGGGACTGTGAGCCACGCAAGTACAAGTGACACGCAACTACTGCAGCACCTTTGTTTTTTTGCTTTTTAGGGCCGCACCTGCGGCATATGGAGGTTCCCAGACTAAGGGTCCAATCAGAGCTGCAGCTGCCGGCCTGCACCACAGCCACAGCAGCACGGGATCCGAGCCACATCTGTGACCTACATGACAACTCATGGCAACGCGGGATCCTTAACCCACTGAGCAAGGCCAGGTATTGAACCCGAATCCTCCTGGATGCTCGTTAGGTTTGCTCCCGCTGTGCCTCGATGGGAACTCCCCGCTGCAGGACTTGAAGGTTTAGTTCAGCATAGTGTCCCTGGAATCAGGTGGCCCAGGTTCACCCTGGCTCGGCGGCCGCTGGCCCAGAGCAGGTGCTTAGCCTCTTGGCTCCCCTGTGGCACTTCATTGGGAAACGGGCGACAGCGTGTGTCCCGTGCGTCGCCACTGCCTAGTCGGCCCCTGGATCCCACATCTCCATTTCCTCGTCGGAGTGGCGTGCCCGCGGCAGCTCTGAGCCGGCCTCACTTGGCGCAGAGAAGAGAACAGACGGCTGCAGCCGCCACGCCGCCGTGTCAGTGTTTCCCGCTTGCCTTCCGGACCCACTCAGCTCGCGCGGGCCTGAGCGCGTGCTGCTGTCAGCAGCTCGGGTCCGCTTCAGAGCGTCAGCTCTTTTTCTAAATTTCCGTGACCGTTTCTCACGTCCTGAATGGTGTGCACCTTGTCACGTGACCGAGCCATGTGGCCCTGTCGCCCAGACTGCTGTGGCACTGCCCGGCACGCCGGTGCCTCTCTGAACCGGGTGGAAGCTCGCGGCCTCTCAGCAGCACTGGCCAGAGTCCCGTGAGCCCGGCCGGCCGGCCACCGGTGGGAACGTGGGGACGGCGGGGAGGCGGCTGCGTCCTGGGGCCCTCCTCCGCGCCCCCTTGTGCGTCTGTGCTGGCGGGCGGCCGCGCAGGGGCGGGCAGGCGCTTTCCTCAGGCGGACCCCGCAGAGGCCGGGCGCTGCTGGGCCAGATGCGAGCTGGGTGAGCTGCGGGCCGCCCGCTGCCGTCGCGCGCACCGTCCCGGCGGCGGTCCCCATCAGCCTTCTGGCTGCCCGCAGCCTGAGGGTGAGCGCCGTGGCCAGGAAAGCCTCACAGGCAAAGCTGGAGTCGTCCGCCTTCTCAGGGGCTGTTTTCCCTCACTGCGGGCCTCGGGCCATCGAGGGTTTTCTTTCTGCGTGCGGCTCCGGTCTCCTTGGTTCCCCTGCTTCTCCGACGGAGCCGGCAGCCGCCGCATTTAACTGCTCCTCTGCGCGTACGGCCATGGGTCTTTTTTCCTCCGGTTGTTTTTAGGAGGCTTTTCTTTGTTACTCTTTTTTAGCAATTTGACTGTGATGTGCTTACTGCTGTGACTTTCTTTGTGTTTATCTTGCTTCAGGTTTGTTAATCTTCTTGAATCTGTGGATTTAGGTTTTCATCAGATTTAAAATTTTTCGCCTACAAGTTCTGAATATTTTCGTGTCCTCTTCGTCAATCTGGATTGGTGCGTGTGTCGGCTTCACACTGCCGCACGGTCACTAGCACCCTCTTGTGTTTGTTCCTTTTGGCCTCTTTCACTCCTGGCTTGAGCACTTCCTCCTGCTACGCATTTGCTCCTGCGGTATCCGACCTGCTCTTAATCCCATGCGTCCCAGTAAATTTTTCTTTCGGATAATGTATTTTCTGTCTCTGTAGATACTGTTTGATTCTTTTTTATTTATTTTTATTTTTTTTAATTTTTTTGTCTTTTTATGTAGAGCCGCACTTGCGGCACATGGAGGTTCCCAGGCTAGGGGTCTAACAGGAGCTGCAGCTGCCGGCCTTCGCCACAGCCACAGCAACGCGGGATCCGAGCCGCGTCTGCAACCTACACCACAGCTCACGGCAACGCCGGATCCTTAACCCACTGAGCAAGGCCAGGGATCGAACCTGCAACCTCATGGTTCTGAGTCGGATTCGTTAACCACTGAGCCACGAAGGGAACTCTGTTGATTCTTTTTTAAATATTATCTTCCATTTCACTCTAACTCTCTCTCTCTCTTTTCCTTGACTGTGCCTGTGGCATATGGAACTTCTTGACCAGGGAGCAAACCCACGTTACAGCAGTGACAATGCCAGATCCCTAACCCACTGTGCCACAAGAGAACTCCTTCCATTTCTCTCTTACCTTTTTTTCCTTTTTCAGCTGCACACGCAGCATATGGAAGTTCTCAGGCCAGGGATGGAATCTGAGCCACTTCTGTGGCCTATGGTACAGCTGCAACAATGCCAGCTCCTTAACCCACTGCGCTGGGCTGGGGGTCAAACCTGGGCCTCTGCAGAGACGAGCTGGGTCCCTAACCCACTGCACCACAGCGGGAATTCCCATTCTTTTTATGTTCAGGTTTTTCTTTAAATCTGCGAGCATATTTTTGGGAACTGCTTTAAAGTCCTAACTGGCACTTGGCATGGTGTTTTCATGGTTCGTCCATGTCGTAGCTTGTGTCAGGACGTTACCCTGTTGGTGGCTGCATAGCATTCCATCCTTTTCTTTCTGCTGATCCACATTCACCTGTCGGTGGACGTTTGAGTGTTTCTGCGCTTTGGCTGCTGCGAATATTGCCGCTCTGAGCCCGTGCTCGGGTTCCGTGTGGGCGTGTTTTCAGTTTTCCCAGGTCTGCGCCCGGAGGGGCTGCCGAGCCGTGTGAACGCGCGGGCTTCCAGCGTCCAGGAGCGGCTCCGCGTTGTGCCTCACCGGTACAGGCTCTGTCTTCTCCACATCCTCACCAGCGCTTGTTATTGTCTGTCTTTTTTATCATTGACACCCTAACTGACGAATAATGGCTATTTTTTGGCTGTGCCACGGCCTACAAAAATCCCTAGGCCAGAGTCACAGCAGCGACAGCACCAGCTCCTTAACCGCTTGGCTGCAGTGGAAAGGCCATTCTTGGAGTTGCCTATGAGCTCTGCATATTTTGCTGTCCTTGGTCTGGGTGGTGTGCGCCCAGCTCCACCAGGGAACAAGGAACTCCAGGAACGGCTTTCCACCTGAAGAGGAGGGCCCCCCGTTTCTCAGTAAAAGTTATGTTTGAAACCAGTGGTCCTGTGCTTGTGAAGCCTAGAAGGAAAGTTCTCGGTGTTCCCGTCGACACCAGCCACCTCCGGGACAGGGGGCGGGGGACCCAGGGCCGAGGTGCACGCGGCAGCCATGGGTTCTCAGCCGTGCGCCTCCTTTTCTTGTTTTGTTCTCGTGTGTTTGACAGACGCTCCTGAGGCATCGAGAAGAAGAAATTAGGACCCGTTCTCCATCTCTCGAGGTGCAGCAGCTGCAGGAGCAGAACGCAAGCTTGCGAAATGTCATCGCACAGATGAGGCAAGAAATGGAGACGCTCAGCGATCAGATCCCGCCTCCTGGCCGCCTAGGAGGGGGGGGCGCCCCCGAGGCCAGCCCGGGCCCGCAGGCGGCAGCCGACCCCGCCGTTCCTGGTGAGCGGGGAGGGGTGCGGGCTGTCTGCTGAACTGCAGGCTGACGCCCCTGCAGTAGTTTTTGTTTTTGTTTTGTCTTGGGGGCCGCACTCACAGCATATGGAGGTTCCCAGGCTAGGGGTCGAATCGGAGCTATAGCTGCCAGCCTGCACCACAGCCACGGCAACACCGGATCCTTAACCCACTGAGCGAGGCCAGGGATCGAACCCGAGTCCTCATGGGATGCTAGTTGGGTTCGCTAGCCGCTGAGCCACGTTGGGAACTCCCCCCTTCAGTGGTTTACTACGAGAGTGGCAGCTGCTTTTCCCCCCAGGGAGGGCATATTCAGTCAGATTTATACGCAGTGAAAACTTTGTGTTGGTCCCTGGAGGGAAAAGGCGCGGGGCACGCACTTGGCACAGCGAGAAACCAGAGCCGGGCCGGGAGCAGGGACTGGGCTGACGGGTACCCCGGCCCTGGGGTGGGCGGCCTGCGAGGGGAGCTGCAGGTGCCCAAAGCCGCTGCGGCACCGCTCCCGATGGCGGGCCCGTCGCGGGGCCCGCGTGGGGCAGTCGTGGGTGGGACAGGCAAGTGCGGGTGACCGACAGAGGGCGGGGGAGTAAGCGCGTGTGCCCTTGTGTTCATGGGTTTCGAAAGGTTACGTTCTGGCTCTTGAAGCAGAAATGCAGAACCTGAAGCGTAAATGTAAAACCCTGGAGGAACACCTGCCAGTGCCAGAGCCTTGGAAGAGCCCCTCGTGCCCCTTGTCCCGCGCCAGCGCTCAGCCCAGCGTCCTGGCTTCCGCAGACGCCCCCGGTGAGTCCCCGAGCGGCGAGTCCCCGGACGGCAGCCCAGCCGCGGAGCTGTGGCGGACCTGCCGCCCAGGGCCTCGGGCCTCCCGTGGCGGGGCCTCCCGCTTCCGTGTCGCTAGCATCACTCGCGTGCCCGTCTGCCTCGTGAGCCGCCGTAGCTGTGGTCGGTGTTGTCGCGGCTGCCCCTCGCCGTGGCCCCCGGGGCTCTGAAGTGCCGCCGCAGCGGCCGTCGTCTGCACCGTCCTGTGTCTTGGAGGCCCTGACTGCCTTTCTCCGTGTTCGCGGCTGTGTTCGTCCGCTTGGGCTCTGTAACAGACCCTGCAGGCAGGGGCTAAACCACAGGCGTTATGCCTTCGCTAGTGTCTTCTGGTGACTGGAAGGCCTTTTTTGTTTTGTTTTATTTTTTGCTTTTTTAGGGCCACACCCGCTGCATATGGAGGTTCCCAGGCTAGGGGTCAAATCGGAGCTGGAGCCGCCGGCCTTCGCCACAGCCACAGCAACGCGGGATCCGAGCTGCATCTGCAACCTGCACCACAGCTCATGGCAACGCCTGATCCTTAATCCACTGACTGAGGCCAGGGATCAAACCTGCATCCTCATGGCTGCTAGTTGGATTTATTTCCGCTGGCCCACAATGAGAACTCCTAGAATATTTTTTAAATAAAAAAAATACTGTTTTTTTTGTTTTTTGCAGTATAGCTAATTTACAATACCATGTTTTAGCTGTACAGCACGGGGATTCAAACATTTTCTACGTTATACTCCGTTTAAAGTTGTTATGAAAAATCAGCCTGTTCCCTGTGCAGTGGCTTCTTCATTCCACACGTGCTGGTGTGTCCGTCTCCCCCTGCCCGGCTCGCCCTGCTTCCCATTGGCTGCCCCCCGCTCACTCGCGGTGCCCAGCGCCTCTGTGGTTTCCGTACACCACTCTGCTGGTTGGCAGGGTCTCCGACCCCGCGTGTCAGGTGCGCCGCGTGGCACCTGTCTTTCTCCACCGACTCAGCTCACGGCCCCGGCGTCCGTCGCGTTAGCGAGGACGAAGCCTTGGTCCGTGGCAGAGGAAGGCGGAATGGACCACAGAGAGAAGCCTGCGGTAGGCAGTGCTGGAAAGCCGGGAATCGGAACACGCTCTGAGCGCAAACTCACAAAGGCAGAACTCAGGCCACACTGAAGACCCGACCCAAGACCAGAGAGCACGGAGCGCCTAGCGGCGCCCGCGGGCAGGGCACCCTGCGGACTTCGCAGCCGGGCTCTGCATCCACGTCCTGAGGCCGTGGAGGCGTGAATTTGAGCGAGCGTGGGTCCGTCAGGCCCTCTGGGCCAGGCCGGCATCGCGCCTGCCCCGTCTCCTCGCCCGGCACCCTCGGCTCCCTTTTCCCACGGAGAGCAGCCTGGCTCTCGCGTCCGCTTACTCCTTCTGCCCAGTCGGGGCCCCCCCAGACCCAGGCTCTGAGCTCCGACCCCTCGCCGGGCTGCCGGCCGAAGCCCCAGCAGGTGGCGCCCAGGGCTGGGGCGGCGTCGCAGGGCAGCGGCAGGCCGGGCGCTCTGCCTGCCTGGGCATCGCCTCCCAGATAGTGCAGCTTCTATTTTTTCTTTTCCAGGACTTTGACCTTTTACTCCTTTTGTGTTGTTTCCTTTGGCTGGAATCTCCGGTGTAGTGCCGGCCACACCTGGATTTCTTCCTCATCCCAGAGAAGAACTTTCAAATTTTACTTTCAGTGTTTACTTTTTCTCTTGCTTTTCTTTCTTTTCTTTTTTCTTTGTTTGGTCAGGTTAAAGAAGAGTCCTCCTCTTGTAATACAGGTCTTTTTTATGGTAACTGTTCATGTTTGCTTAACATTGTCAGATGCACATGCATTTAGAATTATGTTTTCTTGGGAGTTCCTGTGCTGGCTCAGTAAGTTAAGAAACTGACTTCTTGTCTGTGAAGGTATGTGTTCGATCCCTGACCTCGCTCAGTGGGTTAAGGATCCGGCGTTGCCGGGAGCTGTGGTGCAGGTCACAGACGCGGCTCGGATCCCGCGTTGCTGTGGCTGTGGCGTAGGCCGGCAGATGCAGCTCCTGTTAGACCCCTAGCCTGGGAACTTCCATATACTGCTGATATGGCCCTAAAAAGAAAAAAAAGTATTGATTTTTTTTTTAAAGAGGCGTGTGCTGGATTGCCTGTCGGAGTTGCGTTAATCCCCACGTCCGTCATCTTGGGTTGTGTTTTCACTTGGGGAGAGGTTTCTCTTGTTGTTAGTATAATGAGTAATTTCGGATTCTGTCGTGGACGTTTTAAGTCTCATGTCATGAAATCCTGACTGTCCCAGAGTCTGTTTTAATTCTGCTTCTTTTGATTAGCAGCCGTGGGCTTTCCCTTTTCCTGGCCCTGCCCCTGGTCTGAACTCAGTGGTGTCTCCGGGTTGTGGCTGCCCCAGCACCGCGGCTGGGAAGTGCGGGAGGAAGAAGGCGGGGGCCTCACTGCGGCCCACCCCTGCCCCTCCGAGGCCCCAGGCTCTCCGCCTGCCTGTCCGTGTTCGTCGGGATCAACAGTGACAGCCTTTCCGCTACCTATGCTGTTTCTGTCCCCTTTTCCTGCTTAATCTCACCAGCGACTTAATTTTACAAGAACCAACTCTGGTCTTTTTTTTTTTTAAGAGCCTCCTTTTCTTTTCTTTCCCTTTTTTTATTTTTTAGGGCTGCACCTGCAGCATAGGGAGGTTCCCAGGCTAGGGGTCCAATCGGAGCTACAGCTTCCAGCCTACACCACAGTCCCAGCAACGCAGGATCTGAGCCGCATCTGCAACCCCAGCCCACGGCAATGCCCGATCCTTAACCCACTGAGCGAGGCCAGGCATTGAACCTACAACCTCATGGTTCCTAGTCGGATTCGTTTCTGCTGCACCATGACGGGAACTCCTAAAGAGCCTATTTTTATTTATTTGGCTACGCCCAGGGCATGCAGAAATTCCTGGGCCAGGGACTGAACCCGAGTCACAGCAGTGACAGTATCAAACCCTTAACCTCCAGGCCAGCAGGGAGGCCCCCAGCCTGGTCTTGTTCACCCTCTGTTACACGTTGTTTTCTGTGTCTGAAGTTGGCTTTATTCTCTCCTTCCTTCCAGATTCTTTGCTTTTTTTCCCCTAATATATTTTTATTTTTAGCTGCCTCGTGGCATTTGGAGTTCCTGGGCCAGGGATCAGATCTGAGCCACAGTTGTGACCTAAGCCAGAGCTGCCACAACGTCAGAGCCTTAACCCACTGCACCAGGCTCGAACCCACGTCCAGGTGCTCCCGCAGCAGGAACGCCCCCTCCCTGACTTTCGAAACGGATGTTGGGCTCATCTGTGTCTCATCCTTCTTCTCCAGACTAAGCTATAAACACTTCCGAGAGGAGAGCTTCAGACGCACCCTGAGGTTTTATCAGCAGTGCTCGTGTGCTGGTTCAGTTTCTAGCGTGCGTGGTGATTTCTCTCCGGTCGATCGAAGCCCCGCCCGCCGGGCTGCCGGAGATGGGACCGACAGGGTCACTCTCTCTGCAGGAGGAGCTGCGCCCGGCGGCTGCACCTCCGTGGGACTGGCGCTCAGGAAGCTTCGAGACAGGGCACGTCTCTTGAACTTCCTGGTGGCACGGCTCAGGCAGAAGGTATGGCCGCCTCTGACCCTCGGGCCATGGGGGTCTTCCGACAAGCGCGCTCCCGGGGTGGGAGTGAGCCTGGCCCCGCCGCGGCAGGGTTATTTGAGGAGCAGCCGGGAGGCACGTGGCCAGGGCCTGGCAGACCAGAGAGGGAGCTGGAGCTCCTCTCCTGGGGCTGGTCTCTGCCCCCCAGCAGGTGCCCGGGCGAGTCCTGGGACCATCCGAACCGGGTACCGTCTGCCGCAGAGGGTCACCAGTGCCGGGCTGACCCGCCCTTCCTGTGGGGCTCCCAGCGCAGCTCCCGCTGCCACCCCGGGCTGGGTGAGCCATGTGGTAAAACAATTTTTTTTGCTTTGCTTTTTAGGGCCGCACCTGTGGCATATGAAAGTTCCCAGGCTAGGGGTTGAATCAGAGCTACAGCTGCCGGCCTGCACCACAGCCACAGCCACGGCCACGCCAGATCTGAGCCGTGTCTGTGACCTCCAGCACGCTTACGGCAGTGCCAGAGCCTTAACACACTGAGCGAGCCCAGGGATCAAAAACCTGTGTCCTCATGGATATTAGTTGGGTCTGTTACCACTGAGCCACAGTGGGAACTCCCATACCTTGTTTTTCTGTGGCCACCCAGCAGCATATGGAATTTCCCAGGGCAGGGATCAAATCCGAGCCACTGCGCCAGGCAAGGGGTCGAACTTGCGTCCCTGCAGTGGCCTGAGCCACCGCAGAGACAACGCCAGTCCTGCCGCACCGCAGCGGGAGCTGCTAAAATAGACCATTTACAGTTCAGTGACCGTGAGTATACTCAGTGTTGTAGAAGTGTCACCACAGTCTGTTGTCAGGTGTGTCACCATTTGAACAGAACTCTGTCCCCATGGAGCGCTGACCCCACAAGCCCTGCCTCCTCTGTCTCCGTGGTCCTCACTCTGCGAGGCTCATGGCACTGGAATTGCACAGCGTCGGCCCTTCTGAGACCGGCTCTCTTCGTGGGCGGTGTCCCCAGGGTGCATCTGTGCTGCGGCCGGTGTCAGGGCTCATTCCTAAGGAGAGGGCCTGTCCCGCGCTGTGTGCCCTTCCGCTGGACAGCTGTGGGCCAGGCCACGCTGTGTCCATGCCCTGCCCCAGCTCCTCGGGCTGTGTGCGCGGGGCGCCCTCTGGGTCACAGAGCGGCGCTACACCTCACTTTCCCGGATGCCCCAAACGCTTCTGCGGTGCCTGTGCTGTCCACGCCGGCTGGCCCAGCGCCCACTGACTTCTGTCTTTTTGACTCTGGATGGCACTGTGGTT
Source organism: Catagonus wagneri (assembly GCA_004024745.2). Classification (NCBI taxonomy): domain Eukaryota; kingdom Metazoa; phylum Chordata; class Mammalia; order Artiodactyla; family Tayassuidae; genus Catagonus; species Catagonus wagneri. Next base: position 29,051 of record PVHT021183570.1, read on the forward strand.
TTGGTTTGCATTATTCTGGCCGGCGTTGCTGCTGAGCGTCTTTTCACGTGCTCATTGCCACTGTCTGCACCTCTGCGCTCCCATGAGGGCCTCTGCCCACTTTCAGTCGGGTTGTCTGTTGTCTTGTTGCGTTGTCAGAGTTTTTTGTGTCTGTGTGTTCTGGATCCAAGCCCCTTGTCACATATGTGAGTCACGAACTTTGGCTGCCATCCCATGCCTCGTCTTTCCTCAGTCCCGACAGCGACCTTGGGGACAGCTTGTCCCCCCTGGGGGGACCCCGCCGTGCCATCGGCCTTTGCACGCGTCCCTCAAGGCGGTTTTCGTGGGTCCTCTTAAGTCCATAAATATGTAAATTACACCATCCTGTAGGCTTTGCACCTTCTGTGAAACAGAGCACCCGGCTGTGACACTTTCCACCCACCGCAGGGGCGGTAGCACTCTGGAAATCAGAGGCCTTGTCCCGGCTGAAAGCGCGTTTTCGCCATCGTGGTGGAAATGAGCTCGACTGCATGGCTGTTTCTGGGGCTGTGCATCTTTGTCGCGCAGGCGGGAGAGAGGTCTTCAGACTGCGGCGCCAGTTCAGCCCCACCGTCAGGATTTCGCACACGCACACACGAGGCGCACACCCACCCGCGCACGCACGCTGCACACGCTGCACACAGGAAGCAGACCTGGAAACAAGAGCTGTTAACTTGTTCTCAGAAATCGTACTTGTTCTTTGTGTGTTCTGGATCCAAGCCGCTTGTCACATGTGCGAGTCACGACCTCACATTATCCTGAGGCAAAAAGTCTGCCTTGAAGTGCCTTTTTTTTTTGCCTTTTTCCCTTATCTAGAGCCACACCCGCGGCATGTGGAGGTTCCCAGGCTAGGGGTCTAACAGGAGCTGCAGCTGCCGGCCTTCGCCACAGCCACAGCAATGCGGGATCCGAGCCGCGTCTGCAACCTACACCACAGCTCACGGCAACGCTGGATCCTTAACCCATTGAGCAAGGCCAGGGATCGAACCAGGGATCGAACCCATTGAGCAAGGCCAGGGATCGAACCTGCAACCTCATGGTTCCTAGTCGGATTCGTTTCCACTGTGCCACGACGGGAACTCCCTGAAGTGCTTTTTGTTTTTTCCTCAATGGTGTCTGTTCATTGAGTGGTTGCTTTTTAGTGTCTATGTGACGAGCAGTGAATTGCTCAGGCCCCGAGTTTCCGCGGGAGCCCCTGCATGGGAAGGTGCTGTTCTGTGTTCCCGGGACTAAAAGGGCTGAGTTAAGGTGCAGCGCGTCTGTCTTTCCGTCTGTTCCGCCTCCTTCCTGTCTGGAGGGGAGACCTCCAGTCAGGCTCTGGCCGGGACTCTGCCCGGCATTTGCTGGCCCTGCAGCCGCCCCAGGTCTTCCGGCTGCCGAATTTCCCTCCCCGCCCGTCCGTCCGCCACTGCGCCTGCCGGGCCTCCCCATGCCACCTGTGGCCTCCCCAGCTGGCTTCGCAGCAGGTGCCATGGGCCCTCTGGAGAGGGCAGGGGCCGGGGGAGCGGCTTTGTGGGGGCCAGGGGCAGCCAGCGTGCGCGTCCCACTGTCCCTGGACTTGCTGCCTTCCGCCTCTGTCCCCGTCCGCCTCTGTGCCCGTCCTCCCTGCCCGTCCTCGCCCAGAGCCGGCCTCCCGCCTGACGTTGTCCGCACGCGGCCCCGCAGGTACTGCAGGAGCCCCTGGACGCGGACGCCGTCCGGCGAGAACTGCCCTGCGAGCTGGACCAGGTGCGCCTGGAGGCCCTGCAGCTGCAGAAGCAGGCGGCCGAGCTGGAGCAGCACCTTGGAGCAGTGCGGAAGGAAGGCGGGGACCCCTGCGACGCTGCGGCCCTCGGGGCAGAGGTGGGTGCCCTGCGCTGGACCCGGCCACCTGGCTCCCCCACTGCCTGTGGGGGGGCTGCCGCCCCAGCTGCAGCCGCCAGGTCTGCGAGCTCCCTCGTTCACACATGAGGAGGACTGCTCTGTCCCCTCCGACACGGACTCCCCGACCGCCTGCTTCGGGCCTGGGAACCCTGACGCGCTTGCAAAATGGTGGCGCCTCCTTCCCGCAGGTCCCGGGAGCTTCCCGGAGCGGCTGGGCTGCTGCCCAGAGCACAGGCCTCAGGGCCACCTGGCGCCGCCGTCAGGCCCTGGCTTCCCGCGCCTGCCCAGCTCTGTGGCTGGGTCGAGCCAGGGCGAGGGCTCTGGGGCAGCATGCTGTCGCCACAGCTGAGTCAGGCCACGGAAAGTCTCTGCTCACGGGCGTCTGCCAGCACCGCCCCTGGCCTGTCAGTCACTGGGGTTGCAGGCGCCAGCCCGAGGTTACCTGCGGTTGCCAGTGTTACCCGCGGTAGCAGCAGTGACCTGTTGGCCAGCAGGTCTGGGGGCTGTAAAACAACGCCTGGAAGGGACAGGGACCTCGAGCAGGAACAGTGTCACTGAGGTTCCCCTTGACCCTTGGACCTTAAGGCAGGGACCAGGTTTTGAAAGCGATCCTTGGGGACGTGTCTGGGATGCGAGGGGCCCGGGCGGACAGTCGCGACCCGGGCTGTCTGGCTGGAGGAGCATGAGCGGGCCTGCAGGAACCAGGCTGGCGGGGGGGGGGTCGGGGTGGGGTCCGGACCCTCTGTTCCTTCGGGGGTGGACACCCAGGAGCTCGCAGTCCTTAGGCCCGGGTTAGGCTGGGCTCCGGGCCGGCTGGCCGCCAATGCCGGCTGCTCCCTCGAGGCCTCCTGTTACAGGCCTGGCGGCCTCGCTGGTGCCGCTTACTCTGCGTGCAGAGGGAAGAGACCAAGCAGACGAGTGGAAGTTGCAGTTCGGGTGTTTGCCCGGAGGACCCGTACGCAGACGCCGTGCGGGATCCTGGGCCTCTGCGTCGGTTCACGTCACTGAGTCCCCGTGAGACGGGAACTGGTTCTTAGGAGATGTCGGCCGAGCGCTCAGGGACACGAGGTCTCCAGCCCGCTCTCGCCTGGCTCAGCAAGCCGTGTGCGGTGGGCAGTCACCGCGAGGGGCGGGACCGTGGCGTGGGGTCTTGGGCACCCGGGGGTTTCTCTGCGGGGTCGAGGCCCTGCGGCCAGTGCCGGCCCAGAGGGACCCCAGGAGCCTGGGGGCTCTCGTGGTTACAGCGGCCCCCATGGGGCAGGCACTGCAGCGCCGCTGTCACTGTCCCAAGCGCCGCTGGACACCCCCAGGCCTTCCCACCGCCCTTGGCCGCTGGGGGGCAGTGTTGGCCGGCGAGTCCTCCTGCGGCCCAGCCTGGAGGCTCAGGAACCTCCTTCGTGGCCGGCGGGCGTGGGGCCCGGGGCCTGAGCTCGCGGGGCAGGGACGGGGTGTGCTTGTCAGTTCCAGGGACACAGAGCCCGTTGCTCCTTGTTCTGGACAGCACGGTGTGGCTGTTTGTGGTGTCAGGAGCAGCCAGGCCCGAGTCGGCCACCTGCCTCCCCCGGGGGCCTCCCTGCCTGGCCTGCCCTGTGCCAGCACCCCCGCCGGGTACTCGCCCCTGGACCGGGCGTCTGGGCTGGGGTGGCGGGGTCGGGGGCGTAGCTCAGCTCGGTGCTGGCCCAGGGCAGCCTCCGGGTCCAGAAGCTGAGGCCCCAGGAGGCCACTGGTCCCTCCCTCGGCCTCCTGTGCTTTCTCCCTGTGCCTCTGTCAGGGTCGGGACCGTGGGAGCCTGGGCGGGCTGCACGTGGTGGAGGGGCGTCTGAGAAACGATGGAGAAGGTGGGGGCTCGGGAGAGGGGCCGCCGCGCGTCCAGGCCCGAGGGAGAGAGAAGGAGGCCGCTGCCCAGGTGGGTGGCACGCGGAGGCAGGGGCAGAGCAGGCGGGCGGCCCTTGGGGGTCCGAGGCAAGGGCCCCTCCTGGGCCCTGGGAGCACAGGCTGGAGGTACGGAGCCTCCGCGGCCGGGCCTCGGCCGGGGGGCCTGGGGGCCTTCCCATCCCACCCCCTCCGCGGGCCCCGCGGCACGAGAGCCCTGCCCTCTCCACACGTCCCGCTGGAGGGACCTGGCGCAGCGGCCGCTCCGGCCTCCCGCCCTCCTGCCTGTTCCCAGCGGGCGCGCTTCTCACGGCGGGTTTGCTCACAGGGCCCCGCCGACGCAGACGGAGGGCACACGGGCACCGGGGACCCAGGGGCACAGCCCCCCCAGGCCCTGTGTGTGCCCCGGCTCCAGAGGAAGCTCAGGGAGGCGGCGAGGAAAATTCTGCGGCTGCGTCTGGAGAAGGAGCAGCTCCTGGAGCTGGGGAACCGGCTTCGTGCAGAGCTGGGCCGCCTGCCCGGGGGTGAGTGCCCGCCTTGCCGCCCGCGCGGGGGTGGGGGTCTGGGGTGGGGAGCCCACTTGGGCAGTGCGTGTGAGAAAAAGACCGCGGGTTAGTGCAGCAGCTGGCATTTTATGGCCGTGGCAGAGGCGGCCACGCGCCCAGGCCAGCTCAGGCCCGGTCCCCTCTGCGTTAGGCAGCAGTGTCTGGGCCGAGGCAGGGCCTCTGGGCTGCAGATGCCAGCGCCCGTCACGCCTGGGGTGCTGGTCCCCAAGAAGGCAGCACACGTGTCCCGAGGCCACGGCACAGACCCGCCTGGGAAGGCCCCTGCTCACGCTTCCTGCCCAGCGCCTCTCCGGGGCTCGGGGCAGACCCAGCCGGCAGAGCCCGGAGGACGGTGCCGGGGTCGGCACTTCCCAGCGCTGAGCTGCGTGGACAACAGCAGTAGCTCCGAATGGCCAGTGAGACTCCCGAGGAGAGCCCGTCGTGGCCGTGGACCTGGGAGAGCCCTGGATGGCGGCGGGCCTGGCCGCCCGGTGCCAGGTCAGCCATAGCTGTTCTTCGAGGCCGCTCTCAGACCTTGGCCTCCTTGCCGAGTGCTGCCCTGCTGGGCGCCCTCCCCAGCTCCCACGGCCCCAGAAACGTCCTCTGACCACAGCCATGCCCGCCTCTCACTGACCTTTCGCTCCAGCGAACTCGTCTTTCCCCCTGCGTTGTGGGTTCCTGTGGTCACTGGCCTCATGGCCAAGTATTTCAGCGAGTTACCCGCCTACTGTCCGGCCTCCAGCCACTCACCCGCCTGCTCAGCCGGCTGCCTTCCCGTCTCCCCCACCTGCTCGGTGCCAAATGTTTCCCGCTGGACCGGGTTCCTCCGCCCAGGCCCGCGCCCCGCGCCTGCTGGCGCCCGGGGAGGCCTGAGAGGCCTGGCGACCTCGGCCGGAACCCGCAGCGCCTCGTCCTTCCTCAGGTGGCCTTTCAACTAGCTTTCCACCTGCTTCTCTGTCCATTTGTCTGTAGGGGTTTTCTGCCTCTTGGATCAGCCCTGGACTCTGCGTTTTGCTGGAGGTGTAGCCCTAGTCCCTGACGTCAGGCTACGGCCGCGGGGTGGCCGTGGCGCCTCCCCCTCTGGCCCGGCAGTGGTTCCCCGCCGTTTCTAAGGCTTACCTTGTGCGGTGAGGTGGGACTCGCTGGAAGCGCCCTTCTCCCTGGGCCGCGCGCGGGCTAGCGCGCTTCATCTCTGCCACAGCCCCAGGCCGTGTGGAAGGCCCCCCTGAATCAGGGGAAAGAGCTTAAAACCACCTAGACCTGGCAAAGCTAAGATCAGCAGACTCAATGTCATTAACATTTCATTTTATTTCTTATGTGCTGTTGACTTTTAATTATTTACTTAGTTTTACTTTATTGGAGCGTGGTTGAATTCCAGTGTGGCATGCGTCTCGGGTGCTCAGCAGTGTGACTCAGCCGTGCTCGTACACACAGACGTGGTCTTTTCGCCGCGTAGGTTGTTAGCGGTTGAGTGATTTCCCTGCGCTGGGCGGTAGGTCCCCGCTGATTATCTAATGGAGACGCAGGAGTGTGTGATATGTCATTTCCCAGCCTCCTCTTTTGTCCCCTCCACCCCACGGGTTCCCCCACGGTCACGATAAATTTGATTTCAAAATCTGTGAGTCTTTTATAAATAAATTCTTTTGTATCATTTTTATCGCATTCCACATAAATATCTTATATGATATTTATCTTTCTCTGACTTATTTCACTGAGTATGTTAATCTCTAGAGTCATCTATGTTGCTGCAAATGGAATTATTTCATTCTTTTTATGGCTGAGTAATATCCCCTCGTATATATGTGACCCCATAGGTATCCGTTCCTCTGTATTTTTTTTTATGTTCCATGGATTGTTTTTTTTATTACCCAGTTACATTTATAGTTGTACCAAATCATCACAACCCAATTTTATAGCATTTCCGTCCCAAACCCTCAGTGCATCCCCCCAACCCCCAACCTGTCTCCTTTGGAAACCATAAGTGTTTCAAAGTCTGTGAGTCAGTGTCTGTTCTGCAAAGAAGTTCATTGTGTCCTTTGTTTAGATTCCACATGTAAGTGGTAGCATTTGATGTTGGTGTCTCATTGACTGGTTTCACTTTGCATGAAAATTTCTAGGTCCATCCATGTTGCTATAAATGCTGTTATTTCGTTTCTTTTAATGGCTGAGTAACATTCCATTGTGTGTGTGTACCACATCTTCCCTATCCACTCCTCTGTCGATGGGCATTTAGGTTGTTTCCGTGACCTGGCTATGGTATAGAGTGCTGCAGTGAACACTGGAGTACATGTGTCTTTTCGAGTCATGGATTTCTCTGGATAGATGCCCAGGAGTGGGATTGATGGATCAAATGGTAATTCTATTTTGAGTTTCCTGAGGAATCTCCATACCGTTTTCCACAGTGCTTGCACCAATTTACATTCCCACCAACAGTGTAATAGGGATCCTTTTTCTCCACACCCTCTCCAGCACGTATTGTTTGTAGACTTTTTGATGACGGCCGTTCTGGCCTGTGTAAGGTGGTACCTCATAGTGGTCTTGATTTGCATTTCTCTGATAACGAGTGATGTTGAACATCTTTTCATGTGTTTTTTGGCCATCTGTATGTAGGCCTTTTTTTTCCATCTTTTTAGGGCCGCACCTGCAGCATATGGAGGTTCCCAGGCTAGGGGTCTAATTGGAGCTGTTGCTGCCGGCCTACGCCACAGCCATAGCAATGCCAGATCTGAGCCGTGTCTGCGACCTGCACCACAGTTCACGGCAACACCGGATCCTTAACCCGCTGAGCGAGGCCAGGGATCGAGCCTGCATCCTCATGGTTCCTAGTCGGGTTCGTTAACCACTGAGCCGTGACGGGAGGTCCTCTTCCTGCTGAATATTTTGGCTTCATCAAGAAATGACGTGGTCGGAGTTCCTGTTGTGGCTCAGTGGTTAACAAATCCGACAAGGAACCTTGAGGTTGTGGGTTTGATCCCTGGCCTCACTCAGTGGGTTAAGGATCCGGCGTTGCTGTGAGCTGTGGTGTAGGTTGCAGATGTGGCTCGGATCCCATGTTGCTGTGACTGTGGTGTAGGCTGGTGGCTACAGCTCCTGTTAGACCCCTAGCCTGGGAACCTCCGTATGCCACAGGTGCGGCCCCAGAAAAGACAAAAAAAAAAAAAGAAATGATTTGGTAGGAGTTCCCGTCATGGTGCAGTGGAAACGAATCCAGCTAGGAACCGTGAGTTTGTGGGTTCGATCCCTGGCCTAAGTGGGTTAAGGATCCGGCATTGCCGTGAGCTGTGGTGTAGGTCGCAGACGCGGCTCGGATCCCACGTTGCTGTGGCTATGCTATGGTGTAGTCCGGCAGCTGTAGCTCCGATTGGACCCCTAGCCTGGGAACCTCCCTATGCTACAGGTGTGGCCGGAAAAAGCAGAAGAACCGATTGGGGATCTAGCTTTATTTTTTTGTAAGTGTTCAGCTGGCTGACCCAATAATGCTTATCAGGCACGTGGACCTGGAAGTGAAACCCCCTTTACGCCGCGCTTGGTGGCTACAGCAGCTGTCCGTCGGCAGCCCTACCGGAAACAGTATTGATTTAGAAGCAGTGATTTCCAGTCCGTTTTATGACCTCGGCGCGTTGGTTCCTTGATGTCGGCTCCCTGCCCACCTTCGGTCCTGCTCCTCTGTCTCCTGGGAGGGGCCGGGAGGGGACGAGCCGCCGCCCTGCGGTCTGGACGCGGCTTAGGAGAGCCTGTGCCGGGAAGCCCTGCGTCTTCGAAACGTGATTCGTTCCTCGCGGCCGGGATGCGGCGCGGCGAGAGGGCTCTCCGGCTGGCGTCTTCTCACAGCTTTTTCCCAAGGATACCCCACTGTCTTGGGAGAAGCCGGCCACAGTCCGAGCCCCCTCCTCCTGGGTGGCCTCTTTCCTGTCTGGCTGCTTCCATATTTTTCTTCTAATCAGTATGTGCTCGTCTTTATTGCTGTGTCTAAGTGGTAGTCGCTCTGCTTTAGTTTAACCTACTCCGGGACAAGTGTGTTTTTTAAATCTTGAGACTTGTTGTTTGGGGGAGTTCCCGTCATGGCTCAGTGGTTAACGAATCCGACTAGGAACCGTGAGGTTGCGGGTTCGATCCCCGGCCTTGCTCAGTGGATTAAGGGTCCAGCTTTGCCGTGAGCTGTGGTGTAGGTTGCAGATGTGGCTTGGATCCCGTGTTGCTGTGGCTGTGGTGTAGGCCGGCAGCTGTAGTTCCGATTAGACCCCTAGCCTGGGAACCTCCATATGCCATGCGTGCAGCCCTAAAAAAAAGCAAAAGAAAAGGAGACTTGTTGTTTGGGGCTTTCCTCTGTTTCTAAAAATTCTCAGCCTTTGTTTCTTTGAACATCCCTTCTTCCCATTTCTTTCTGATCTCTGGAGCACATTAGAGAGGTTTATTAACTGTGTGTGAGAGAGGGAGGGAGAAGGGGGGCGGGGGTACTTCTCTGCCGGCTTCTAGGGGGTTTCCTCCAGGGCCAGGGCGAGGCTTCCTGTGTCTTTACCAGAAGTTTCCATTTCATCTTTATCCGTTACTTCCCCTGGGTTTACTTTATTGCTCTTTCCCTGATTTCTTTGACAGTGATTTTATGCTTTTGTGTGTAGTTCTTGCGTTTTTTTAAGGGGCGAATTTCCCACCTGAGTTTCACAGTGTCCGTGTCCAGGAGGCTTGGAAGAGCCGTGTCGTCAGTGTGTTAGCCGCTGGACAGTTTGCCATCACGGGCTCAGGTTTTCTATTAACTCAAACTGCTTGAGGGAGTTCCCTTCGTGGCTCAGTGGTTAACGAATCCGACTGGAAACCATGAGGTAGCGGGTTCGATCCCTGGCCTTGCTCAGTGGGTTAAGGATCTGGTGTTGCCGTGAGCTGTGGTGTAGGTTGCAGATGCGGCTCAGATCCCGCGTTGCTGTGGCTGTGGCAAAGGCCGGCAGCTACAGCTCCTGTTAGACCCCTAGCCTGGGAACCTCCATATGCCGCGGGTGCGGCTCAAATAAGGCAAAAAGACAAAAACAAACAAACAAACAAACAAACAAACAAACAAAAAAATCAAACGGCTTGAGAGTGTTCACCCAAAACGAAGAGATGGCCAGTTTTTTGGTTTTGTTTTTTTGTTTTTCCCTTATTTGGCCGCCCCCATGGCATATGGAGTTCCCAGGCCGGGGAGCAGATCCGAGCCGCCACTGAGACCTACACGGCAGCTGTAGTGATGCCAGGTCAAACCCGTGCCCACAGCGGGGACTCCATGGCCAGTTATTTTACCAGAAAAATAGATTTGGGGGGAGCAGCAGAGAATTGCAGTTTGAGACCTGCAGCCATGGGGAGCCACATGCAAACCCAGTCACACAGGAGAGGAAACGCGGGCCCTCTCACAGGAGGAGAAGGGGAGGCAGAGGGGCCGGCCGAGCCTCGCACCCTCTGTCAGGGGCTTTAGACCTTGAAGGGCTCTTTGCTCGGGGGACTGATCAGGTCTGGGGTCTGGGGTCGTGGCGGGAGGTGCCCTGTGGATTTGCTGATTCCAGTGGGAGACTTTGCCTGTGGGAGGTGGTGCTGGCCTGACAGGGACAAAAGATCCGTGTTTCCAGAATCGGGTCCAGGACTCGGAGATGGAGACAGTGAAAGACATCAAAGTGAGCAGGTCCTGCCGTGGCGCAGCGGCTAGCGAACCCGACTAGGATCCACGGGGACGCGGCTTTGATCCCTGGCCTCGCTCAGTGGGTTAAGGATCTGGCGTTGCTGTGAGCTGTGGGTAGGTCCCAGACGCGGCTGGGATCTGGTGTTGCTGTGGCTGTGATACAGGCCGGCGGCTACAGCTCCGATTCGGCCCCTAGCCTGGGAACCTCCATATGCCCTAAAAAGCCAAAAAAAAAGGGGGGGGGGAGAAAGAAAAACAGAGACAGGGTTGAAAGAGCCCCGTCCTCTTTCATAACTGCCTCCTTAAGAGTTAGGTCGTTGAAAGGGCTGGTCTGAGGGCTGACAGCATCCCGGTGCTGATTAAACTTGTCACCATTCTTTGCAGTAATAGCAGAAACCAGAAGATTTTGGTTTCATTGAGGGGCCCTCATTTGTGGGCACTGAGGACTAAGAACTGAGTGTCTTTCTTGGAGTTCTTTTGTGGCCCAGCAGTTACAGATCCGGCCGTTGTCCCTGCAGCGCTGGGGTCGCTGTGGGCTTGAGCCCTGGCCCAGGAGCCTCCACAGGCTGTGGCGCAGCCCTCTAGGTAAGTAGGTAAATATAATTTAGAAAATTTTTAAAAAGGAATTTAGTGTCTTTCTTTTAGGTGACTCATCTAGGGTTCAAGTGAGCTGATTTGCCAGGTCCCTAAATCTAGAGTGGGCACAGCTCCCCACGCCACCCTTGTCCTGTTAACTGGAAGAGGAGTGTCCGTATTCAGCCCACTAGTAAGTAGGAAGATGAAGACCGTCTGAATGGCCTCAAAATCGGAAGGAAGACCTGAATTTTCTTTAAAAACAAGCTGAGGTCATTATCTACAGTCATGAACAGGCTTATCGAATTTTGATGTGCAAACCAAATTTTGTTCCCGTCAACAGGCTTGGGAAAGGCTACTGTAGTTGCTAGTGGAGGTTTGCCGAGAGCATTCTAGCCGCTTGCTGGAAGCCAGAGGGTTGTTTTCTTTCTGAATCCCGTCCAGGGTGTTTCCATCGGGCTAACTGCATCTAGTGTTTAGCTTGCCCCTCACCAAAAGCATGTGAACTAATTCATACAAAGCTGAGAAGCCGGACCAGTAGGTTTGTGTACCTGTGCTGAACTCTCCAGCGAGCCTGCGGGGCCCTCAGTTACTGCAGGGAGGTTTACCTGCGCCTGGCGCTTCAGCCTGGGTGGAAGGAACATAGTGTCTGGGCTTTGTCTGGATTCTCAGAAGGCTGGACTGTAAAAGGCCGATTCTGAGAGGGAGGGCGTGTCAGGTGAGGACGACACTGGGAGCAAAGGCCGGGGCAGGACGGAAAGGCAGGTGTGGGACAAACGAGGTGACGCTGCAGGTGGGGCCCAAGGACAGAGAGAAGGGACACCGCGGCCTTTCACCAGGACGCAGCGGTCACCGCGCCGCCCGGCTCAGCGGGTTTGGATCCAGAGGCTGAGCCCCAAGCGCAGCGGGCGCCGCCTTATACATATACCGGCTTGTTTCCCCTACACCGCAGTCCCGTTGTCCCCTGATCAGGTGCACCGTGAGCTTCAGGCAGACAACCGCGGACGTGCCTGTGCCCAAGGATACAGGGCTGCACCTGCGCGCACGGATGCTGGCGGCGCTGTGCGGCTCCGTCGCTCGGTCTGGGAGCGCTGGGAGCGCTGGGCGGGCTCGGCCGCGGAGGCGGCCGCGGCTCAGGGGAGAGGGGCCCGGGCGCTTTGTCCTAAGCGTTCGCCTCGGGAAATGTGAGCGCGGTGCGTGCACAGGGGCACCTGCAGACTCCTGGTTTCCTTGGAAGCCCCATCACAGTAGGCGTCCAGGTCGATTCTGATGATTTCCGAGCCACGGCTGCTTAATCCAGTTTTAAGAAAGGGAAGTTTGGGGAGTCCAATTCGCCATAGTGGTCATTGATCTGCTAAATTACTTTCGCTTAATCAGTCCATTTCGTTAGAAATGCACGTGAGGAGGGTTCCTGGAAGGGTGACTGGGATCTCATTGTTTAGAATTTTTTCTCCCTCTAAAGCCAAGGAGTAGTTTTTAAGCAGCCTGCAGGCCAAATACCAGCACAGCTCCAGCAGAACAGCCCGATCCCAAGAAAGAGGGACAAAGCCTGATGGCCCAGTTCCAAAAGGAGGCACCGAAGGCCAGCACGGTCCCGGAGGGACAGCCCGATTCCAGGCCAGGCCGAAGTGCCAAGTGCTCGCAGACAAAACAAGGCCTTAACCAAAGAGGGGAGCTTTCAGCGGGTCCCAGATAAGGCCTGCGGCCTCAGAATGCCCGAAAGCGCGGCCCCTCAAACTCCAGGGTTGGCTGGAAAAACAGTGCGCTCAGGGCACTCTGTGGGCCCGCCCCTGTTTGCTCGCCAGCCCCAGGATCTCAGGGGGACCTCCATGGGACGTTGCCCTGAAACAGTTACTTTTACCAGAAAAACGAGTTTGTTCAGGAGCAGCAGAAAACTGCAGTTCTGAACACACAGCTACAGCAAGTCACACGCAGGCCCACAGAGCAAAGAGGGGACTCTTACAGAGGGGCAGGGGGCGGGGGCGCTGTGCTGGATGAGGAGGCCAGTGGCGGGGACTCGGAGGCCAGGGGTGGCCGCCGCTCGCTGGCCGGGCTGCGGCCCCTTCCTGCTGGAGGTGGGGCAGGCTCTCCCCTCGGGGCCTGTGTTGACGCGGGTGGGACCTGGGTGGCGGCTCCCCTCTGCCCCCCACTCCATCTTAGTGAGGTTTCCCTTGGTGGTTCTTCACAAGAGTTGCAGAATTCCTTTAGTTTTTCAGCAGGAAGTCTCCGTGTGCTTCTGTTAAGCAGCCTTATTAAATGTCATTATGAACATTCTGTCTAAAATTTTGGTGCCTGTGAGCCTCACACGCCGGGAGCCGTTTGTCCTGCTAGGCCCGCCCCGCCCGTGTGTGTGCCGTTTGTCCTGCTCACCGCCGCGCAGCCTTCCCGCGCAGGCGTTCGGCTGTCACTTAGCTCCTCACGGTCTGGATCGCTCAGGGCCCTTCCTGACGTTTAACAGTGTTCAGTGATTCTTTAACAAGCTGTTGTCAGTGAGTTCAGGAAGAAGGGCGGTATGGCTCTCAGACGTGAAAGTGAGCGCGTGCTGAGGCTTTTTTCTTTTCCAAAGAAAAATCAAAAGAGCTCAGACTGGTAGGACTAAAGAGCTGAATCGCGGGAGGTCTCATCGTGGCTCAGTGGTTAACGTACCCGACAGGCATCCATGAGGATGTGGGTTCGATCCCTGGCCTTGCTCAGCAGGTGAAAGATCCGGCATTGCCGTGAGCTGTGGTGTAGGTGGAAGACATGGCTGGCTGGGATCCGCACGGCTGTGGCTGTGGTGTAGGCCGGCAGTGACCCCAGCCCAGGAAACTCCCTGTGAGGTGGGTGTGGCCCTAAAAAGACAAAAGACAAAAAAAAGAAAGGAGAAGAATTGAACTGAAAACGAGACAGAACTGGCTTCTCAACAGGGAGGGAGTGAGGGGCACCAGCGAGCCCACCCGGGACCAGGCACAGCGGTGTGTCTGTCCGCGTCCAGAGCCCACATGCGGTCACTTAGACCCGGTGAGAAGCCGGGCTTGTCGCCTCTGAGCTTGTGCCTCAGGGAGTGCGGTTTCCTTGAAGCACCAGTTTTTTCCTCTTGTGAGATAAATAATCTCAAAGTTTTTCTTTTGTATTTCCAGGGCCACACCCACGGCATACGGAGGTTTCCAGGCTCGGGGTGGAATCTGAGCTATAGCTGCCGGCCTGCGCCGCAGCCACAGCCACGCGGGATCTGGGTCGGATCCGGGTCGCGTCTGCTGATGGTGACACCCGGGAGATGATACCGGATCCGGGTTCTCGTTCAGTGAACTCTGCAAACACGCAGGTTTTTACTTGAAGGAAAGTGAAGGCTCCCGGGGCCGCTGGCGGGGAGGGAGGAGCCCGCTCTCTTGTCCTGCAGGGATTTTTATGTCTTAAACGCGGGGAGGGCGCCAGTGTGGGTCCAGAAAGATGTGGCTTTTTCCATTGGCTTTGCTCAAGCACCTGTGTCAGTCCTTGTCCAATACAGGTTTTAGGGTTGGAAACGTCCCATAAATTTTATGGGGTTTTTGTCCTTGTCTTTCCTTAGAGGAGGTCACCATTCCTCTCATTCCTTTTCCATCAGTTGGGAGTGAGCTAGAGACCTGCGTTCCCGTGGTGAACAAGGCCTGTGATAAAGCAGGGCCTGTGGCGGGGTCATCTCTGGAGCCCTAAGCCACACATGTTAATGAAAGGCCGTATCGAAAGAAGGCATCGAAGCCCTTGCTCCTGCACTGACTCCCTGAGCTAATACTCTGCCCCAACAGCAACGCCTGGTCCTTAACCCACCGAGGGAGGCCAGGGATCGAACCCACATCCTCGTGGATACTAGTCACATTTGATACCACTGAGTCACAGTGGGAACTCCCCCCCCCCTTTTTTTTTTAAATCGCATCTGCGGCAGGTGACTGTTCTGGCCAGGGATCCAACCTGAGCCACAGCAGTGACACACAGACCCTTAACCTGCTGAGCCACCGAGGAAGCCCAAAGAGAGGTTATTCTTGGTCTCATCTGGCCTGACTGTTTCCGTAGGCACAGCAAGAATGTTAATTTGCTGCAGTGGCCTTCTGGAGTGTGTTTGCTGGAAGCTTTTGTCAGGATTTCAGATTGGACTTTCGAAAGCTTCTTGTTTATTGTTCTGAATCTAAGAAGCCAGAAACTCACCTTGTTTCACCGGCTGGGTGATTTCAAGCGAATTCCTTTCTTCTGGAGATTTCCAAATTACTGAGGCTCTGTGCCTGCCAGGAGGCGACCTTCGGACTCTGTGAGCCTGGCTGCTGGCAGTCTCCCTAAGAGGCTCCGTGGTCGGCATCTGATGATGAAGTCAGCATCATTCTCGCATCTGGCCACGGCGGCTGGGCCTCGCCTGTCTCCGTCAGCGCCTGGTAACAGCAGGGCGGCTGTGCCCCGAACCTGCGCCGGTGACCGTACTGCCCGGCAAGCAGGCCTTGTCGGCAGAGCCCGAGTCCACAGGCCTCGGGAGGGAGAGCGGCCGCCACCGCGAAACGCAGCTACCGTTTGCAGAAGCAGAGCCCGCTGATTTTACGGCTGCGGAGGAAGGCGGGCGGGTCGCCTGCGTGCCAGAGAGCAGGCCATTCAAGTTGCCGCTGCGGGAGGCCCGGCGGCGTTGCATTGTCCCTCATCGGCTCCTTCATTCCTCAGGCGTTCGTCTCATTCCACTCCGGCTAAACGGGCCATCGGCTCCGTGCCTGGAGTTCTGGGAATCACGGCAGCCCAGGCGCAGGGTCTCGGCCGCGCCCAGACGGCAGGCCTCGCCCACGAGCTCTGACACAGCCCTTGGGGAAGAGGAGAGGAGCTCGCGGGCCTGACTGCAGCTCTGCTTTCTCTTTCTCTCTTTTCTTTTTAAGTAAAGTAAAACAGTATATCTTTGTAAATGTTGACTGAAAGGCAGTACACAACCTCAGAGTTGAGGATTCTGTTCTGTTCGGGAACCTTACTGAGGACCGCAGTGCTGGAGACAGCCCCCCGCGGCTCTGCAGGATCAAAGAGGCGACAGAACGGACAGCATGCAGAGCAGTTGTTGCTGGGGGGGGGGGGTGAAATGGAATATTACTCGCCCATTAAAAGGAAAGAATGGCATTTGCAGCAACTTGGATGGGCCTAGAAATCATCATGCTAAGCAAAGCAGTCAGACAGACACCAACATCAAATGCTACCACTTGCATGTGGAATCTAAACAAAGGACACAGTGAACTTCTTTGCAGAACAGACACTGACTCACAGACTTTGAAAACCTTATGGTTTCCAAAGGAGACAGGTTGGGGGGTGGGGGGATACACTGAGGGTTTGGGACAGAAATGCTATAAAATTGGGTTGTGATGATTTGGTACAACTATAAATGTAATAAGTTCATTGAGTAATTAAAAAAAAAAGTTGAACATGAGAAGATTACTGCTAATCACCAGAAACAGCCGTCCCCAGTTAACGGTTTTAGTGCTGTTCTCCTCGGGGAAGATGCTAGAGCGTGGCCTATTGAGTTATTCCTTTGACGTGTCTCTTAAATCGCTTCTCGGCCTTTTGGCTGAGATCAAGGAATGTGCCTCTTAACTACCTGGGGCCAGAGCCCGCCTCTCTCCGTCCTGGGTCCCGCGGGTGCACGTGGAGGGAGGGGCGGGGGGCGCCGCCAGAACCCGCTTCTCTCCGTCCCAGGTCCCGCGGGTGCGCGTGGAGGGAAGGGCAGGGGGCGCCGGTGGCTGCTGGCTTCGTGGCAGGCAACGTTCTTTGTTTATTGAAATGGCAACCTGTTTTTGGTCCACATAGAAGACAAAGACTTAACACGGCCGTGGTTAACTTACTGATGACTTTCAGAAGTGACAGACCTGAGGAGAGTTCATAACGAGAACAGTGCAACTGAGGGGATTCCCTTCGTGGCACAGCAGTTAAGCCGACCAGGATCCCGAACCCAACTGCATCCATGAGGACGCAGGTTCGATCCCTGGCCTCACTCAGTGGGTTAACGATCTGGCGTTGCTGTGAGCTGCGGTGTAGGTCGCAGGCACGGCTCGGATCCCGTGTTGCTGTAGCTGTGGTGTAGGCCAACAGCTGTAGCTCCAGTTCAACCCCTGGCCCGGGAACTTGCACATGCAGCAAGTGCAGCTGAAAATAAATAAGGAAAATAAAAACACACAGAAACTAATGTAATTGTAAAGAACTTTAACTCTCCCATAAGTGGGAAAGCTTTGTTTTTTTCCAAATAATGAAACATAGTAAACTCAACATAAAGCAAAAAGGCTGTTTTGGTAAGACAGAGCCCTGCTGTTTGGGCATATTTCTTGGACAGTAAAGACTAGATGTGTATATTTTAGGCGAAGGCAATAAATAGTAAACTGAGAAAACAAGCCCATCAAAACTGAGCAAACTGCTATGATTTTAACACATTTTGTAGCTTTTTAAGACAAAAAACTAGTGTCTTTTTTTAACTTGCACAAAATATGTGAAATAACCTTGAGCACTTAAACCATTATAAAGTGTACGATTCGTTGTCATTCGTACATGCACAGTGTTGTGCGACCAGCCCCACATCTGGTTCCAGAACTTTCTCATCACCTCAGAAGGAACCCCGTACCCAGCCGTTACCCTCGGCCCCGCTGTCAGCCCGCACTCTGCTGCTGTCTCCATGACCTGCCTGTTGCGGGCATTTCGTATCAAGGCAGTCCCATGTCGTGTGCCCTCATGTCTGAGCTCTTTCACCGAGCAGGCTGTTTGTGAGTGTGATCGTGTCGTAACGTCCGTGCGTCACCCTCTTCATGGCTCAGTGATATTCCTTCACGTGGACGCAGCACTCTCGGTTATTCCTCAGTAACGGCCATTTGTTTTTCTGTCTTTTGGCTGTTGTGAATGATACTGCTGCAGAAATTCACGCACAAGGCTTCATTTGGACTTGTTTCAGTTCTTCTGGATATATACCTCGAAACGGAATGCCTGGAGTTCCTGTCGTGGCTCAGTGGTTAACGAATCCAACTAGGAACCATGAGGTTGTGGGTCTGATCCCTGGCCTTGCTCAGTGGGTTAAGGATCTGGCGTTGCCGTGAGCTGTGGTGTAGGTTGCAGACGCGGCCCGGATCCCGCGTTGCTGTGGCTGTGGTGGGACCGGTGGCTGCAGCTCGGATTTGACCCCTAGCCTGGGAACGTCCATATGCTGCAGGTGCGGCCCTAAAAAGCAAAAAAAAAGAAGGAAAAAAGAAGTGGAAGGGCTGCAGTGACACAGTAATTCAGCACTGAGCGCAGTAGGGAGCCACCAAACTGTTCTCCACAGCAGCCGCGTTTTATTTATTTATTTATTTATTTTTGCTTTTTAGGGCCGCAGCGGCAGCACATGGAGGTTCCCAGGCTAGGGGTCGAATCAGAGCTGCAGCTGCCGGCCTGCTCCACAGCCACAGCAACGCCGGATCCAGGCCACATCTATGACCTACACTGCAGCTCACGGCAACGCCAGATCCTTAACCCACTGAGCAAGGCCAGGGATCGAACCCGTGTCCTCATAGATGCTAGTCAGGTTCTTAACCTGCTGAGTCACGACAGGAACTCCCAGCCGCGTTTTACTTTCCCAGCAGCAGTGTATGAGGCCTCTGATTTCTCTCAACACTTATTTTCTGCCTTTTTGACTTTAGCCATCCTAGGGGTGTGACATGCTGTCTCCGTGTGTTTGGATTTTGCATTTCTCAGATGACTAACCATATTGAGAATCTTTTCATGGCTTGTCAGCCATTTCTGTATCTTCTGACTTTACAGCCTTTAAACTTTGGTATTATAAACTAAGGCAACTAAATTCATTTCCAGATTTTGTCCTTTATATGCCTTTTCATCACCCATAAAAATGCATGCATTACTTTAGGCCCCATCTCAGGAGGACTCTGGTGGCAGAACTAACTTCAGATGTTGATGACATGCATGTGTCCACCACTGCTACCTGTAAATGAAGGAATAAATTCCTCTGATTCAGTTTCTTTCTTTTTTCTGTTTGTCTTTTTAGGGCCACAACTGCGGCATGTGGAGGTTCTCAGGCTAGGGGTCAAATTGGAGCTGTAGCTGCTGGCCTACGCCACAGCCGCAGCAATGCGGGATCCGCGCCAGCCGCGTCTGCAACCTACACCACAGCTCACGGCAATGCCAGATCGTCAACCCACTGAGCGAGGCCAGGGACTGAACCTGTTCTTCATGGATACTTGTCAGGTTCGTTAACCACTGAGCCACAACGGGACCTCCTGGTTCAGTTTCCAATATGATGACTATCAATAGTTTTAACTATTTTAACTTAAAACAGTAAAACAGCCAGTTATTTTATAGGCAAAACGGGTTTTTTCAGGAGCAGCACAGAACTGTGATTTGGGTTATACAATTACGATGAACTGCATGCAAGTCTGGGGAAGCAAAGAGAGGAAACGCTTATGGACGAGAAGGGGCAGTTGGGAAGGGCTGTCACAAGTCCAGGAGTTCCCATTGCGGCTCAGTGGGTTAAGGCCACGACATTGTCTCTGTGGGGATGCAGGTTCGAATCCTGGCCTTGCTCAGTGGCTTAAGGATCCAGCCCTGCCGCAGGCTGCAGCCTAGGTTGGCCCGGGAACTTCACAGACCACAGGTGCAGAGGTGAAAAGGAAAAAATCAGAAAGTGCCTTGGAGGAAACTGAGACTTTAGAGTACCGCGGCTTTTCTTCCTGGCTTGTGACAGCCTCTCCTCGGCTGGGCTGTTGCTGGCGGAGGAGAAAACCCTCCCCTGGGGGCAGTGCCGCGGCCTCACTTCCTGCTGGAGGTGGGGGCACTCTCTGCCCTTGGGGTCTGTGTTGATGTGGGTGGGCCTCGGGTGGGCTCCCCTCTGTGCCCCGCTCTGGGTTAATGAGGCTCCCTTTATGAATTGTCAGATAACTTGCATATGGAGTCCTCAGTAACCTCTGTTCAACCACATTGATTTGTTACTCTGAGAAATATTGTTTCGACAGTAACTATATTTTGTAGTATGTCCCCTTAAAGATAAATCCCCAAGATTTTTAGGTAACATCTAACACAAACTGAGTTAATGAACCAATATTCACTCGATGCCTAGATCACTCCTAAGTAAGGCCGAATGCAGAAGCACTGATTAATTACAAGAATAGTCCTCAAGTTAAATACTTAAATCTCTGCTTCCCATGTTTCTGTACTGTTGAGAGGGTAAGTCTCAGCGTCTGTTAACGGGTATGTTCATAACTGCCACTTGGAGAAGCTGCGTACGTTTCCGCGTGTTCGCGAATTCTGCTGAAACGGTGGCCTGTGTCCTATAACTCACGATTGTCCACCCCGAGTTTTCTGTGAAAGAGAAGTGACTGTGTGTTCAGCACGAGAGAAGCCCAAGAGCTGTGCACAGAGGACAAATCCTTTCCCTTGTGTCATTTGCAGGGAAGCCGGCTGGTCACCCCTTTCCGGTCGCTGAGGCCCAGGGCACAGGTGAGGCTCCTCACGCACCCTTGGGACAGCTGCAGCCCCATCTCACAACTCAGGTAACACTCCTTTACCTAAGAAATGTATTTTCAGTAACTTTTTCCTGATTGCTTAAGTACTGCATTTTCATTACAGAAACTTCAGAATACAGTAAACACAATGTCGAAAGTCTCCAGTTCCCAGCACTCAGCAGTTAGCAGCAGTGCGTCGGTGTTTCCTGCTAGTTTTCAGAATTACAAACTGTATCATGGATATGTTTTTTTCATGTAGCTTCTGACCACGCGGACAGCCAGGCGGGGGGCCTTCCTCGGGGTCACAGCCTGCGGGCGCGTGCCCGATGCCCTCTGCCCGCGGCGGGGCCGTGGCCTCGTTTCTGCCTCGCTTTCCTGCGCTTCGCGAGTTTCACTGTGACCGGGGTCTTGGCGCTGTGCGTGTGCGCGTCTGTCGTTTTTAACTACCGATGTTCAGTTTCTTTACAGGACTCGGGAGCGTTTTAAAGTCTGCGTTCTAACCCTTATCCGCTGGGTGTTTTACGCAGACTCCCAGTGCAGTTTGTCTTTGCAGTTTATTTAGGGAAAGAAAGAGAGGCAGGTGAGGGACGGCGGCCCCGGGCCGCGAGGTGCCGAGAGTTCCGGGTTTGCTCCGCGCAGCGACGTCGGCCGGTGCAGGACTGCTGGGGAGGAGCGGGCCCGGCGCGGCCGCGGGCCCCGAGCAGGGGCGGCGGGTCTGGAGCGGCGGCGGGCGGTGCTCAGCTTTCAGGCCCCGCCGCTGGGCTCACGTGGACACGCGAGGGAGGGGCCCAGCCTGGGAGGCCGCTCTCCGTTGCCATGACGACAGCCAGTCTGCGCCGGCGCCGGAGGGCGAGCCACGTGGGGGCAGAGGCCGGGGTCTGAGCCCCGGGACGGCACGCACGGGACCAGCCCCGGGGCCTGGGGAGAGCGGCCCCGAGGAGGTCTGCGTGCAGAACGGGGCCAGCGCCCGGGAACATGGGAAGGGCCGGCCCAGGAGAGGGGGAGCCAGGGGAGGCGGCATCTGGGGAGAAGGAACCAGCCCAGAAGGAAGAGCCGCCGGCGGCCGAGGCCCGGGCGTCAGGGCACCCGGCGGGGGTGGGCGCGGGGTGGCTGCTTCCTGGGTGGCAGCGCAGGTCCCGCCCCCGCAGGAGCCGCCCCCGTGCGCAGTTGGGCACCCCGACGCGGGCGCTCGGGGGGGGGGGGGCCTCCGCCTCCACCTGCGATCAGGGGTGTAAAGCCAGTAACTTTCAGGTCGTCTGCACGAATCGCCTGAACTCGTAGATAGGGGTTTCCAGAGAAGACTCTCTCCCAAATCATCAATAAATGTTACGGTAAACATAAGTCCTTATCTAGGTCTCCACTTCTTCCTAGTACGTGAGGTAATTTATTAAACTTTATTGACGTCTTTCAAGTTGTAAACCCATCGTGTATTGTTTATATCCGGTGAGATAAGTCACCTTAAAACCCGCGGAAAGAAGACTCCGTGGGACCCCCTTTTGGTTCCTCTTTATTCCAGCAGTAACTGGTGCTGCATGAGAAGAAACAGGAGAACATACAGAAAAGAACTGTAGACCGATAAGAAAAGGACAGATAGGAGTTCTCCGGGCCCAGTGGGTTAAGAACCCAACACAGTGTCCATGAGGATGTGGATCTGACCCCTGGCCTTCTTCAGTGGGTTAAGGATCCAGTCCTGCCTTGAATTGAGGCACAGGTCACAGCTGGGGCTCAGATCTGGTGTGGTTGTGGCGTAGGCTGGCAGCTGCAGCTCTGATTTTGGCCCCGAGCTTGGGAACTTGCATGTGTCGCAGGTATGGCGGAAGGAAGGAAGCGAGGGAGGAAAAAGAAAAGAAAAAAGACAGATAACCAGTAGGAAAGTAAGCAAAGGGTAGCCAGAAGCCACTGAGGAGGAATCTCCATGAGTCAGTCAACAAACGCAAGAAGCTGCTCGTTATCAGTGCCAGCCAGGCACTGGAAGTCGAAGACCAAAAGACGTGCATACGTTATTACTTGGCTGAAAATTCAAAACTTACTTCAGCTTGAGCAGGAAAAGCAGCACCGCGGCAGGTGACCCGCCCTCTGCTCGGTCTAGGGCATCAGTGCTCCTTGCTGGCCTGCCCGACGGCCTTTCCCCGGGCTCCCCCCGCGGGAGGGTGTGCTGAGGGTCCCGGCTGCAGGGGCCCGAAGGGCTCAGCTGCTCGGCTCTGCACCAAAGACCTGCCCCAAGAGAGAGGGGCCGGCTCGCTGGGCACCACAGGGAGCTGAGTGGCATTCAGGCGCCGGCCTTGGCTGGGCGGGGGCGGCACTGAGGTCACCACCAGTCGCGCTGGCCCCACTCTGGGCTTGCCACGGAGCCCAGCGAGTCCCGAACGCCAGAAATTTGGGGGAAGCGGTTCTTCCCACTCTTGAGGGCAAACTTCATAGCATATCCCATGGGTGGCCCGCAAACACTGACTTCTGTTTACTTTAACTTCCGCAGCAGGACTCTAAGAAAGAAGGCGTGTCCGAATGCTGGGGAGAAAGCCAAGCCCACCTGCCGCAGGCAGTCCACAGAAGGGACGCTCGGCCAGGCTGCGCGCCGGGACCAGGGCTGGTACGCGCGGAAGCACCTGCAGCCAGAGCCGCGGCTGCGCCCTGAGCGACCTCACCCCCCTGGGGCCAGGGGCGTCCCGGACTGGGTCCTGGGAAGACTGGGACCCTGGAGCTCACGGCCCTCAGGGGCCTTCTCGCAGCTGTGGAGTCGGCGCCTTGGGCTTGGGCCTGGTCCGCGGTCCCACCCCTAACCTCTGGGTCGCCTCTGGTGCTAAACGCCCACAGTCTCACCCCAGGAGGAGAGAAGGTGGCTTCCAGGGTTACTTGTCTCTTCCCCAGGCCCAGAGGCAGCGTGGAGTCTCCACGGCGACCTGCAGACCGGCCCCGCAAAAGGAGAACCGCGCTCCACAGCCGCGGCTGGCTGAGGAATTCCAGGAGGCGAGCGGCCCCCACAGCCAGGGGTCCTCATCGCTGGCCAGCAGCTCCCTCCAGGACATGTGGAGGCTGCTGGACCTGGGCTCCAGCCCCTCTGGCCTCACCTCCCAGGACGACTCCCCTCCAGGTGGGTGACGTGTTTGTGAACCTGGTCCCGCAGTCCTGTCCCATCCTCTGCAGTAGGCCCGGGCATCCCTTGGGGACAGAGGCGGCCCCAGCCCGGGGCCCAGCTGACGTCACCGCGTCTGCGCAGTGGTGCCCTCGGGTCAGCGGGACCCTCCGTCCCTCCAAGGGGGGTGCGGGAGGGCGGGGACCAGCACGGTCCATCTGCCACTCTCGTCCTGCTCGGGCTCCCGAGGCCGGGACAGCCGGGCAGAGCAGGAAACTCGCTCGACTCCTGCCTCCGCGAAGGGGCGCCTTTCGGGGAGCCGCCAGAGGGGGCCGGGGTCGGGGAGCAAACCGGGAGCCCACGGGTCAGCGCACGGCCTCCACGCATGATGCGTCAGGGCCCGTCTCCGTGGGTGGGCGTTTGGGTGAGTTCCCGTCTTTGGCCGTCGCAAATTAATGCCCAAGGCAGAGATGTGAGTTCCCGAAGCGGGGATGGCGCTGCCCACAGGTCTGTGCTGCTCGAGTTTGGGAAGAGTTCGGTTGGGCTCCATCAGAGGGGCCGGCCGACCCCCCCCCACCCCCCACCCCCCGGCTGAAAGGTGTCTCCCCGGGGACGCTGTGCATGCTTTCCCGTCCGAGTCACCCCCTTTTCCTTGTCTTCGCTTCCCCGCCCATCTGTGCATCGGGTTTAGAATCGTGTTCTCGGTGATTTGTTGGGGTTCGTTATGTGGAAATGAGGCCTTTTCTGAGACATGGACTGCAAATATTTTCCCATAGGTTTTCCTTTGTTTTTTGACTTTGCCCATGAGGGTTTTTGTCATGTGCATATTTTATTGATTTACTTATTTTTGGCCACATCTGTGGCATGTGGAAGTTCCCAGGCCAGGGACTGAGCTTGTGCCAGCAGTGACAGTGGCTCCCCGCTGAGCCACCGGGGAACTCCTCAGATGGGTTTTTGCTAAGTGTCCAGGGTCCTGCGATTTGGGGGGCTGTCCTATATAGTTAGTGATTTCTGCTGTTTTTACATTTTGGTTGGAGAATAGGCTGTACTTCTGAGAGGACAGGACTCCTGCAGCTGCAACCGCTGGCAGTCCAGTCCCTCTCCCGGCACCCTGCAGCCCGGCTGCGTTCTCTGGGCGTCTGAGACAGCGTGGCGTCCCGTGCTTTTTCTGTACTTCAGTCTGAAGACCTGTGTGTCCAGACGGCGAGGCCTCCATTTGCAGTCACTGCCCCTCTATCCGCGCCTTGCTCTGCCGGTCTCTGTCTTGTGCTTGGCACGCTCTGAGGCTTTTTACCTCCCCCAGGCTTGCTGGGTGGGGCGCATTGTGTCCGCTTCCGCCCGTCTTCAGGTCACCAGCTCCGTTTTCACTCTGCCTCGACTGTCAAGACGCGACTTACTTTCTTTGTACACACGCGTCTCTTAGACTCGCCAGCCTCTGTACTGCCTGTGTCTTCCTGGGTTCGGTCAGAGCGTTAGCGGGTAGATGGGGCGAGTGTCTTTTAGACAACAGTGAACTTGAGTAAGTTCTGTCATTGTTCCTTACTTGCTTTCAGAATCTTATAGGAGCCTCTTCGATATGTTTTTCTTTTCCCAAGATAATTTTAAAAGGGAATTTTTGTATGGGAAACATTTTGAGGCCTATATGTGAGAGCATTTTTATTTCTGCTTCACATTTAAATACACTTTAGTTGAGTGTAAGATTCTAGGCTTCCGTTTCTCATAATGTGACAGACTAAGGGCCTGGATTGAGACTTGCACTGAAACCTGCTAAATAAAAGGTGAAAACATGGAGTTCCTGTTATGGCGCAGTAGAAACGAATTGGACTAGGAACCATAAGGTTGCAGGTTCGATTCCTGGCCTCGCTCAGTGGGTTAAGGATCCAACTTTGCCGTGAGCTGTGGTGTGGGTCGCAGATGTGGCTTGGATCCCGCGTTGCTGTGGCTGTGGTGTAGGCCGGCACCTGTAGCTCTGATTCGACCCCTAGCCTGGGGACCGCCATATGCCGCGGGTGCGGCCCTAAAAAGACATAAGACAAAAAAAAAAGAAATTAAGGAAGATGGAATTATTGAAATTAAGAACTCAGTGGGTGGGTGTAATGGCAGAATGTTCTGCAGATTCGTTGGGGTGATGCTGCACGCGAACAGGCTACCCAGAGAGACACGGGAGAAAGAGGAAAGCAGACGATGCAGAGCCTGGAGAAGAGGGCGTGAGGCTGCGGTGGCGCTGAGCCGGGCTCCTGCGGGCGGCCCGAGGGCTCTGGCCACACACCCTGTCTCCCCCCGGGGAGCCTGCAAGCCCCAGTCCCCGGAATTAAATAGCAACCACACCTAGCTCTGCCCTGGCCCCACCCAGGAGCCCGGGGTAAAGGGGTGACTTCAAAAGCTGTCCAAGCGAGCGGACAGGCCACCCTCAGAGGTTGCTGCCTGACAGCTGGCCTGATGGGTGACAGCATCTCACCGGCCACAGCGGGGGTCCGGGATGGGAGAGAGACCTGGATGAGCAGAGAGGAGGCAGCTGTCACCCTCGAATGCCACTGATGAGGGCAAAACAGAGTCGGCACAAGCCGAGCACCCGCGCCCTCCCTGAGCCCCGCTGGGCAGTTCAGCACCAGCCAGCTTTCCTTTAGGGAAGAGGACACGTGACACTTTGGGCTTTGTGGCTGAAGGGTCTCTTTCGCAACTGCTCACTGCTGCCTGCAGCTCCAGGGCAGTGCCAGGCTGCGTGTAACCTGCTGGTGTGCCGGGTGCCCGCAATGCCGTATTTACCAAAGCAGGGGCAGCAGTGCCGTGCTCCCGGCACTGTGCACACAGGTGCCTGTACCCTTCGGACCACACGCGTGTGCTCTGTGTGTCCGACGTGGCGGCGCCGGGGCACGGGGTGAGGGAGGGCACGGCCAGCGCGCACAGTGCAGTGCCCGTCGTTTGCGTTAGGAGAGGGCGAGAGCGGCCCCCGGCACCTCCGGGAGCGCTGGATGGTCACCCAGCCTTCTGGCCGGAGGGCCGGCGGGTGGCCTGCTCGAGGGCTCGCTCTGAAAGGCGGCTGAGGGGCCTCGCTGCAGGAAGGGGAGGCGCACCCGTGGTGCTTGTGGGAGCGGGGGGCCGGCTCCGGGGCAGGGAGGGGACAGATGAGCCGCCGCCAGACCCGGAGGACTCGTCCCTCTGCGCGGCGGCAGGCGGCCGGGGCCGGGCGAGCACCGGCTCTGTCCTCAGGGCTGCAGCACAGCTGCCCTTTGTCCCCAAGGGAGTCGAGCCCTCGTCCTGTGAGGCTGTTGCTGCTCCAACACCCAGACCAGAGCGGCTGGAGCGGAGGCGCCGGCGGCCGGCACCCAGCAGGAGGTCTGGTGGTGGGACCAGGTCCCCGCCGGGCCCCGTGAGCCCCTGCTTGCTCCTGTGGGGCAAAGCTGTGGGCGCTGGCGGGAGGAGCTGGGGCCGGTGGAAAGAGGGGCCGTGAAACGGCCAAGGGCAGGTGGGGAGCAGGGGCAGGTGGGGGTGGGAGGCACGGCCGCGCGGTGCAGCCACGAGGAGAAGAGCGCTGGGGCCGCAGGAGGAAACGGGTGGTGCGGGGTGAGAAGGGCGCCACTGCCAGCACCCAGGGAGCCAGGGGAGGAGGTGCTGCGTGGTAGTTTAAATGCTTTGGGGACAAGTCATGGCCCAGCCTGATGAAGGAGACAGAACGCTTCCCGGCCGCTGACTGTTGACAACACCCACAGGAAATTACCTGTGGCCACTGAATGAGCATGGGAGGGCCAAGGTGCTAGCCTTGCTGACAGGCAGTGTGTGCACACGGCAGCAGGACACCCTGCCCGGGACCTTGCACGTCGAGGTCGGAGGTGAATGGGCCTGGGCTGGCTCCTCTGGGACGCTTAACGGCTGCAGCAGCCCCGGACATCGCTGCAGATCGGAAGGCGTACTTCTCTCCCCCTGCGTCTCCCTCTTTTAATTGGAAACGTTTGCCCAGAGCTCCCAGCAGACTTCCGCCTGGGTCACAAGGCCTCCTCTGACCGCCCACGGGAAGTTTGTGGTAGACTCTGGGAACCCACTGCCGGGAACTAAGCAGGGTTGGGGTTCCCGGGCAGGAGGGCGGGAGCGGGCGTGGGTGGGCCTGTCGCAGGGCCTGCCCAGGAGAGGGTGGGGCGACAGCTCCTGGGCCCGAGGCTGCCGCAGTGGGGCGGCTCTGGGCCGTGAGCCCTGGGACCACACTCTCCGCTCTGTGAGAGGCCCGGGCGGTACGAAGGTGGAGGTCAGGGTCTTCGGTGTCCCGGGCTCGTCTCTCCCTGCGTCCTGAACCTGGCGCAGGGCTAGCCGAACAGCCCGCGCGCCGCTCCTCCTCGGCGAGAGCGCTTTGTAGCGCGTGGCTGGTGACGTGAGCGGTGGCCACAGCGCCCGGGGGGGACGTGAGCGCGTTGGCGGAGCGGGCGCGGCCCCTGCCAGTCGGCCGGCCTGGAAGCCCAGTTCTGGAAGCTGGAATGCCTCGTGCTCTGCTCTGTTTCATATTTTCAGCGCGTTGTGAGTGGCAGGCCGGGAGGCCAAGTCATCATGAACAGAGTTAAAAGTGGGAACCAAACGGTTGAACCACCTGCGGCGCCTGCGTTAATAACGTGGCGAAGCACTCGGGACGCGGGGTAGAGGGAAGGCCCCGCCCCCGGCCTGCCCCGCATGTGCCTGCTGCCGCCCCTTCCCTGCAGCCCGCCAGGAACACCTCCGCGGGCGAGGGCTGGGCCCGCTGGCTGCTCACCCCGCCCCCCAGCGCCAGCCTCCACACCCGAGGCTGTTTTTGTCATTTATCGTGGCTCTGTTCTGTCGCTGGGAGCACACGGGGCTGGGGTGGAGGGCCTCTTCCTCGATCCTTGACCCCTGGCCAGCTCAGGCAGGAACACAACAGGCAGTCAGTCAGCATGTGCCCGCAGATAACCGAGAAGAATGGGCGTGCAGCAGGGCCGTGCCTGCCGCTCAGGGACCAGGGCCCCGGCCGGCGGGCGGCAGGGCGGCTCCGACCCCCAGCCGCGCGCTCAGCCCCGGCGCACCGGCGCACCATGAAATGCATGTAATTGGAACTGTTTGCAGATGGCTAGAAGGTCCTAACCTTAGACGTGACTTGAAGTCTCATATTTCTTCTTTTTTGGCCTAAACAACCCAACTGAAAAGATATTTTGAAGCAACGTGCTGGGGTCAGTCGTAAATAACCCGTCCACACTGACCAGCTGCTCTGAAGGAGTGGAAGCACCCAGGGAGCCGCGTGCCGGCTCTGCCCCCAAGCCGCCCGGAGAGGGCCGGGCCAGGCCTGGCCCACGGAGACCTTTAGCGGTGGACCCGTCCAGGGGCTTGTTGGGGTCATCAGCCTGCCTATGCTGCGGGCGCAGGCGGCCTGACTGCGCAGCGCTGGAGCAGAGGGCTGGGCCTGGGCCTGGGCCTGGTCCAGCCTGAGTGGCTCCTTCCTGGGGCTAAGAAACCAGCACAGCGTCTGGGGTTTTAGGTAACAGTTGGTGCCCCCCTCTCCTGCAGGCGCCACGCTCCACGCTGCAGAAGCAGAGACCTCAGTGGGCACTCGTGTCCCAGTCCTGCTTCCGCGACGCCTGTCTGTGGGCACGGAGCTGATGGGTCTTTTCAGCAGTGTAATGAGCTGCTGTGGGTGCCTCTCACTCGGCTCACGTCCACGGACACCTGGGTGCTGCACAATCCTGCTGCTGTGCGTGGGTGCTTTGGGGAGCATGCAGTCAGGCGAGTACCTCGGAGTGACACCACTGGGTCAGGGGTTTGCACTCCGGGACGTGTTACCTAATCACTGAGGTTTGGCGCGGGTCATGTTCATGGCCCCGGGCGTGAGATATCTTTCCTCACTCCGGTTCAGTTGGTTTTTTAATCAAGTTTTTTTTTTGTGTGTGCCAATCTGATGGGTGAACAATGTTTTTGGGGGGGCTTTTTTTTTTTTAGGGTCACACCCACAGCCTGTGGAGGTTCCCAGGCTAAGGGTCTAATCGGAGCTGTAGCCGCCGGCCTATACCACAGCCACAGTAATACAGGACCTGAGCCGCGTCTGCGACCTGCACCACAGCTCACGGCAACGCCAGATCCCCAACCGACTGGGCAAGGTCAGGGATCGAACCTGCACCCTCATGGATCCTAGTCATGCTGTTAACCTGCGGAGCCATGCTGGGAACTTCAGTGTGGGTCGCCAGTGAGGCTCGGATCCTGCATCGCTGTGGCTGTGGTGTAGGCCGGCAGCTGTGGTTCCAATTTGACCCTTGGCCTGGGACCTTCCATACGCTAAGGGTACGGCCCTAAAAAGCAAAAAAAAAAAAAAGGGGGAGTCCAGCTAGAAGCCCTTATTTGGCAAGGGTCTGCTGGTGCCAGGCCCTGTGCCAAAGCCACCGTTCTTTAGCTACTGGGTCCCAGAGCACTGAGTCACTGCGCAAGGTCCCAATTCCCAAGCCTCACTCTACCCCACGCAGTCGCAGGTGGTCAGCAGGGCCAGGGTCGTCCCCGGGGTCAGGCAGATGGCGCGCAGAGGCTCCTGGGGGAGGCAGGCGCCCGCGGACAGGCTGCCCGGCTCAGGCCCTGAGCAGGCAGGCGCCCTGCTTCCTGGGCCCCCGGAATGAGGGGGTGAAAGGGGGTGAGGCTTTAGTGGGGCCCGGGGTTAGCGTTGGGGGGAGGTTCTTTAGGTTTCTGTTCTTTCAAACATTACATTGGTTTTCTCCAGAAATGAAGCGTTCCTCCACGCAGGCCGCCTGAGGTGCTGGGACGCAGCGAGCGCGGCCCCGTGAGCTGGCTGCTGACGCCCAGCTGTCCTGAGCCCCCGTGCGGTGGGGACGCCTCTGGGCCGATCCCCCGGGAGCCTCCCGGATGAGTGCGGCCTGCGCAGAGCTCCGGGAAGCAGACAGGCAGCCGCCTCCACTGCCCTCCTCGGCCCGGGCGCCCCGTGCCAACGCCGATAGCCGTGCCTCTGCCCGCCGCAGCGGGTCCGCTTCCAGCAGCTCTGGGAGCCCCGGGGTCGCATTCAGACAAGGACCAGGCCCAGAGAGGGTAGTCTGCTTCCCGGGGTCACGCGGCCCCCGTTCCTGGGTTCCCTGAGCCCACCTGACTGAGGAGGGTCCCGGACGCCGGTGGCCCGCGCGGCAGGTGGCGGAAGGCAGTCGGGCAGGGCCGTGCGGACCACCAGGCGGCGCCTGGCCTGCGGCGGGGGCGGGGGCCCGGCCGGCTGCCTTGTCCGGCAGAGGCAGTCGATGCCAGCACCCACGGCTGCCCTCCCTGGCAGGGTGGGTCCAGCAAGCCAGAGCTTCCTGTTTTTTAAGAGATGCTGGAAATCTTGTTTTTTATATAGAATGTTTCCGTTTTTAAATTTTGGCAGCTAGCGACAAAATCAAAACACAGGCCAAATTACTGCCCGCCTTGAGAGCTGCTCACCCCGGGGCCAGACCCAGGCCTGCCAGGTGGCCTCTGTGGCCCTTCAGCTCGGAGGGCAGGGGGCCTCCGGCCAGGCGCCTCCCGGACCGGGAAACCCGCAACCCCTGCATGCGGGTCACGCGGGCTTGTACTGCGGAGCAGACGCGCCGTCCCCAGTTCTCGTCCCTGTGGTTAGTGGCCCGTCCTGCGGGTCCCCGCTCTGGATCAGGCCGCGGGGGCCCAGGATGCCGCCTCATCCTGGCCGTGCGGGTTTTCGAGTGGAGAAGCAGAGTTCAGGGCCTCGCGCTGAAGTCCGACGGCGATCCGGCCGCAGCGCTGCCAGCCGGCCGTGCTCCGAGGACACAGAAAAGCACCGTGAGCACAGGACCTTGGAGTCACCTTGTCCGCGTGCCCTCGAGACCAGGAGCCGCACCGTCTGGCTGCCCCGCCGACGCTTTGTGCGTCTCACAAACCGGGGCTCCACGGGGCCGCAGCCAGGGGGACAGGCGGACGGAGCGGCCACCCGCTTGGGCTAGTGACAAGCAGGACGAGGAGGAGCTCATAGGACACCCGGCCTCAGAGCGCGTGTGACGCGGGCAGCCACGGTGCGCACACCTGTGTGTAAAGCGGGTTGCCCTTGGGTCTGCGACCCAGTTCTAGAAGGTGGACTCGGGCTCCTGGTGCCTCCTGGTGGGACGGGCAGGGGGAGGTGGGCCTTGAGCGCCGCATCTGGGCTCTCCCTGGGCCCTGCTGTGGCCGCCGCCGCCGGCAGGAGGGGGCTGGCTGGGCAGCGGGCTCTCCAGCCGCGGAGCCGTGAGGCAGGCTCCGGCAGCTGCAGCCGGAGGGACCGGGGAACCGGGTCCAGGTCAGAGGAGCGGCCCGGCTGGCTGGTGAGCCGGAGGCCTGGGGAAGCTCCAGAGGCCCCGGAAGCTTTTCGGGAAACAGATGGTCAGACAGGACCCGGGTTCACTCTTTTCTGGAAGCTGTTATAATGAAACACGTGCTGGCACTTGGGAAAAGCTTATGTTGAAATAACTCTTAAAGTAAATACTTCAAGAAACAGCAGCTGAGCTCAGACCTTGGCAGTGTTTGCTCTGGCGGCAGCGTGACCCGCCCTCGGCGCGTCGGAAGCTGCGACTGAAGTCCTCAGCGCGGGGGGCCCTGGGGAGCAGCTCCACACGCGACAGCTCCGGGCGGGGAGAGGGACAGACGAAGCTCTAAGTACTTCTCTGTGTCGGACGGACAGGTGGACAGAAAGCCAGCGGGCCGTGGAAGGCGTGCACTCACCACGAGCCGTCTCCGCCTCGGTCGCGGGTGGAGGCCTCTCCAGACGGGAGGTGCAGACACCCCGTCTTTTCAGGCCCGTGTGGAACAGTCCACAGCATAGACCGGGTGTCGGGCCACCAGTCCCGGTAAATACAGGAGGACTTGGGTCGTGCAGAGTATGTCTGCAGGCCACGCAGAATTAACCTTGGAGATCAACGACAGAAAGATATGTGGAAAACTATCCAAAAATTTTGAAAATAAACAGAACACTTCTAAATACTCCATGCATCAACAAACTCTGGTCACACTGTATAAAACAGGTGCCAAACTGAGTCCTCCTCTGCACAGAGAATTCATGGTTCAGGATGTTTTGATACAGATAAGAAGGGACATGAAAACAAACAAAAGTCACAAAAGAGTGCTTAGAAATTGTTATCTTTAAATACTTATATTAGAGAAAAACTGGTCTGAAATCCTCTTCGCCTCAAGAAGCTAGAAAAATAGAAACAAATTAAATCAAAAATTTTAGAAGGAAGGAAATAGTAAAAGTGGGAAAGAATGAAATAGAAAAGAGAAAAACAGCACGGGGAAAATAACAAAGCCAAAATGTGATTGTTTGAAAAAACATCAACAGAACTGAAAACTAGCTCTACTGACCACCACCTGGTGTGGGACAGCAGGGCTTCTGAGTACCGGCAGTGGGGGAGGGGACGTTGCTGCAGGGCCTACAGGTGTGAAGATAATAGGTAGTAAGAAGGCTGCCTGCCAAAGTTTGACAAGTTGGCTTGGATAAAATGGGCAAATCTCTGAAGGACCCAAGTTACCAAAACCAATTCAAGGAGAAAAGAAATGTGAGCAAGCCTCTATCTGTTCAAGCAACTGAACGTACTACTTGCACCTTCCCACAGGCGCTCCATGGTGGTGCTGCGAGTCGAGGACCCAGCGTTGTCACTGCAGGCACTCGGGTCGCTGCTGTGGGGCAGGTTTGATCCCTGGCCCCAGAACTTCTGCATGCTGGCAGCTTGGCCAAAAAAGAAAAACAAACAAACAAAAAATCCCACAAATAAAATTCTGAGCCAGGTAGCTTCACCGGTGAAGTTTATAAAATATCTAAGAAAGAAATAGTTCTCATCGTGGCTCAGTGGTTAACAAATCCGACTAGGAACCATGAGGTTGCGGGTTTGATCCCTGGCCTTACTCAGTGGGTTAAGGATCTGGTGTTGCCATGAGCTGTGGTGTAGGTTGCAGACGCGGCTCGTATCCCGTGTTGCTGTGGCTGTGGTGTAGACTGGCAGCTGTAGCTCCAATTAGACCCCAAGCCTGGGATCCTCCACGTGCCCCGGGGGCGGCCCTAGATAAGGCAAAAAGACAAAAAAACAAAAAAAAATATGTTGTACTTCCAGACTGGAAGAAGGAAAACTACATGATTGTCTCAGTAAACACAGAAAAATATTTAACCAAGTGGGACACCACTCGTGATTTCTTTAAAACCCCTCAGCAATAAAGGGCGTTTAGGCAGCGCCTGCAGCCAATGCTGAAGGGCTGGTTGGCGTCCGCTGCATGCTGCGCTGGTGCAGTCGTGGCCATGCAGTGAGGCAGGTTGTGCACAAGAAGTGAAACCGTCTTTATTCACATACTGCTTACCTAGTACATAAAGCATATTATTTATTTTTATTCACGTAAAAATCATAAATAACATACCCCCAAAACAATCTTACTAGAACAAAAAAGCGATGTGAGCAAAGACCCAGGACCCAAGATCAACATACCAAATCAATTATGTTTCTGTGTCTGTTAGAAATTGCAGTCAAAACACCATTAACGGTAGCACCTAAAACCGTGCACTGCTTAGGAACGTGCTAAACAAGATCTCGCACACTGAAAAAAAAATCATTGCGGAGGAAATTAAGACCCAGAGAGTGGAGAGGTGGAACATACTCCTGGCCTCGGTGTTCCTATGTCACTTCTTACAAAAGTGAGGAACTTCACGCGCTCCAGGTCAGAATCCCAGCAGGCTTTACAACCAAAACAGGAAATTCAAATTTGCATGGCAACAAATGAGGCCCATTTTCAAAAATAGCCAAAATGCCCAGAAAGACATTTACAAAAGAAGAGGTCCACGCGGCCAGCGAGCCTGGTCCATTGACAGGGGACCGCAGATGTAAGCCCAGCAAGAGGACACTGCACGTTCGCTCAGGCCACTGAGACACAAAAACGGGACACCGCGCCCTGGGCGGGGCACAGCTGGAACTCGCAGGAGGGAGCGCGGACGTCAGCTGCCCAAGCAGGGAGACACACACCGCACAGCCGGCCACCCGGCCCGCGGCCGCTGGCGGGGACGACCGCCCACCCAAAGGCCTTCCCTCGGGCCGGGGGCAGCGCCGACGTCCGTCAGCAGATAAACGGAGGCGGGTACCGGTGTGACTGTGTAGTGGCGCCGCGCGGCAGACGATGGCAGCGGCCTCGGAGACAGCGCTCCGCTCTGCGGAAGGACCCGGCAGCAAACAGCGCTTTTTCTGTGAAACTCCAGGGACGACCCGGCTAGTCAGTGAAGACAGAAAGCAGAGGGTTTTTTGCCTGGGGCGGGGCTGGGGGTGTTTGGGGAGACGGGATGTTCCAGATCCACGGATGCGTGGGTTCTCTACGACCCACTGACGTGCGCACTCAGAGAGGGTGCGCCTCGCTGCATGGTAATCGCCGCGCAGCGGTAATCGCATTTTTAAACACAGCGGGGATGAGGCCTGCTCAGCGTCACCCAGGCAGGCCCAGGTGGCCACACCGCTCCCCACCCCCGTCTCGCCCGACCCTGCTCACCTCCCAGTCCGTACCTCCCGGTCCGTCTCTGGGCCGGGAGAGCTGGCTCCGTCGCAGGCGGAGCCACCAGGAACCGCAGTCAGAGGGGCAGCCGTGTCCCCTTGCCGCTTGCCGCTTGCCTGTCGGCCGCTGCAGATCCCTGCAGAGTTGCTCTCATTCCTACCCGTCCACTTGGCTGCTCTTAATTATTCCCCTCCGAGGCGCCAGGACTCCTGGGGGACGTCGCCGCCGTCGCCACGCCCTCCCAGCGGGCCGCGGGGCCTCCAGAAGGGCCTTGGGTCGAGGGGGCGGTCGGAGCCAGGGCGGGGGTGGCGCCGACCCCCACTCAGTCGCCACAGCCGCCCCGGGCTGCGGGCCTGCATTGGGGGGGGGTTCGTTTGGAGAAGTGCCGCCTCCACTTTGCAAACGTTAGGAACCAGTGTGTAGAGCGAACGCTGCTGTTGCCTGGATTCGTGGGGCCGGCTCGCTCCCCGGAGAGCACCGCACGGCACACTCACTTTGTAACGAGACGGTGGCCTGGACCCTGCCTGGCTGAGGGGGGACGGCCGCCACCCTTGTCCTCCAGCCGCCGGCAATGACGGCAACGGCGTCAGGCTCGTCCGGGGAGACTCAGTTTACCAGCCAGGTGGCAGGCTGGTCTGGGGTTTTCTTGCTGTCTCTGAGACCCCGTCCTACTTGCTGGGTGGCTGCAGTCCCTGGAGCGGTGCTGTGGGGCGCAGGCGGCCCTGTCCGCCCGCCGAACGTCGGCGTGTCGCTGACAGCTGTTCCTTGGGGCCTTTTACCTGAGCGCGACCCTGACCGTGCTGTCTCCAGCAGTGACTTTCTTCCCTGGTGCCTAGGCTTTGATCCCTTTGGCTTTCCTGCCGGGGGCGGTTGGGTCCTGGAACCGTGTTAGCGGGAGTGTCGCCTCGTCTTGTCCCCTGACTTGAAGGGACTGAGGCTGGGTTTCCACTACCGAAGAGGATTGCAGAGGGTTTTTAAAATAACACCTCCGCCCACTCCTGGACATCCACCAGAGAAAACCAGGACTCTAAAAGACACATGTACTCCAGTGTTCACTGCAGCACTCTGTAAACAGCCAGGACATGGAAACAGCCTACACGTCCACTGACAGAGTGGACACAGAAGATGCGGTACGTGTACACAGCGGAATATAACTCAGCGCTTAAAAGGAAAGGAATAACAGCATTTGCAGCAACGTGGATGGGCCTGGAAATGATCGTGCTAAGTGAAGTCGGTCAGACGGTGAGACACCAACATCAAATGCTATCATCTACATGCGGAATCTTAAAAAAGGACACAATGAACTTCTTTGCAGAACAGATACTGACTCACAGACTTTGAAAAACTTACAGTTTGGGGATTGGGGGATGCACTGAGGGTTTGGGATGGAAACGGTATAAAATTTGGTTGTGATGATTGTTGTACACCTACAAAAATAAAATAAAATAAAAATAACCACCTCTATCGAGTTAAAAAAAACTTCTACGTTCTTGATTTACTAAGAGTTTTCATCAGAAATAGGGCTCAAATCATATCAGGTGCGTTTTTCTGCATTAAGATAATCTTTTGTTTTTTTCTTTATTGTGGTGAAATCTGGGCTAATCTTAACTTGATAACGATTTATTTTTAATAATTGATTTGTACAGATCAAATCATTGTTTATGTACAGTTTTTATAGCCACACTTACATGTTAACTAAGTCTGTAATTTTCTCGTGTTGTCCTCTGGTCTGGGAATATGTTAAGTCACGAAATGAGCCAGGCCGCCTTCACACTCTTTCGACTTTTCTGAGTAATTGAATACAATAGAAGTTGACTGTCCCTAGAAAATTTGGTTTCCTTGAAAATTCAGTGGGACTTCCTCAAGCAGGCCGAGCCGAGAGCCATTTCGGTTTTCTGGGTCATGACTGGCCGCTTCGCCGCGGGTTGTGGACCCGCGCGTTTGCCGCAGCCAGGCCTTGCCGGCTTCGTTTTCGCCCGGCTACCCCCGCCCTGCTGGGTTCGTTTGCTCGCCACCTTTCGGGTCTGTCTGGACCGAGGTTAATCTTCGCACTCTGTGCTCTTTGTTTGCCTGGGTTTTTATTTCACTGAAATTTGCCCTGAACACTTGTGTGACCTCCTTTTCCTTGTTGCCGAGTTCCGTCTCTTTCTCCATGACTTCTCACGCCGGAGGCTGGCCCAGCCCCTGGTGGTTTTAACTGCCGCGTTTCCAGATAAAGAGCGGTGAAAGCTCTTTCAGCTGGGTTCTGCAGATTCCAAGATTCCTCTTCTAAGTGTTTTCGGATTCGCTGTGAGATTTCTGACGTACCTCAGGCCCCAGTGAGGTGTCAAAGCGGAAAAGGCTTGGGAGGTTTTGACGGAGCTTCGGATGTTGCTGCATTCTGTTTGGAACGCGTTGAGACTTCCCCTGTGGCCTGAGAAGTGGTGTGATTCTGCACATGGTCTGGGTTTTAGAAAAGGAAAGTGTAGTTATTAATTGCCCTTAGTGTAGGCAAATACTCTGTACGCCTGGTAACCTCGAGCCAGTTAATGCCGTTGACTGTCTCTGCCATGTCCGTATGGGTATAGGATCAACAGCAGCTATTAAAACCTTCACCTGCCTGTTTGCTGTTGCCTGTCGTGCCTGCAGCTCTCTCATGTGTCACTTGATATGTTTTAAAGGTGTCCCTTTACCAAGACACAGAGTTCTTCTTTGCTTTTTTTTTTGTATTTTTAGGGCCGCGCCTGCGGCATATGGAGGTTCCCAGGCTGGGGGTCTACTCAGAGCTGTAGCCACCAGCCTACACCACAGCCACAGCCACGCCAGATCCAAGCTGCGTCTACACCACAGCTCACGGCAACGCCGGATCCTTAACCCACTGGGCAAGGCCAGGGATGGAACCTGCAACCTCGTGGTTCCTAGTCAGATTCATTTCCGCTGCACCACTACGGGAACTCCTTCTTTGCCTCTATTGACATTTTGTGCCTACCTCAGTTTTTTTTCTTTTTGCCATGTCACATATAGAGTTCCCGGGCCAGGGGTCAGATCCAAGCCACACTGCTGACCTGCGGCGTCACCGGACCCTCGAGCCGTCCGTGCCAGGCCGGGGTCTGCGTGCCAGTACTGTAGAGCAGCTGCCAGCCCCACTGTGCCACAGAGGGAGCTCCCTAACTCCGTGGGGTTGTTTCTGGTTTTTATGTGTCTTTTGTTTTGAATGGGTCTTTTATACATCTTATTGGATCTTGTTTCTTTTTTAAACAAAATCAGGTTGAGGATTTTTTTCCTCCTTGGTGAACTTAACACATTGATGTTTATGTAATTCTTACCTGTTGGGCTTAACTCTGTATGATTTGACTTCTGCACGTCGGACTGCCCGCCTCCCTCCCAGCCGTGTTCCCGCCCGCAACTCCTCAGGCGGTGACTGCCTGCATGTTGTCCCCACCCGCCTCCCGTCTTTACGCGCAGTGCCGTGTCTGGAACTCTCCTTCGGGCCGCCTTGATGTCCCCACGTCCCAGGTCTCTGGCAGCTGCTCCTGGTTCGTTTTTCTCCGCGTGTCGGCTCCTCCGCGGAGCGTTCTCAGCCCAGACCCTTTGCCTGAACCACAG
This sequence comes from Catagonus wagneri, assembly GCA_004024745.2. Taxonomy (NCBI): domain Eukaryota; kingdom Metazoa; phylum Chordata; class Mammalia; order Artiodactyla; family Tayassuidae; genus Catagonus; species Catagonus wagneri. Next base: position 67,130 of record PVHT021183570.1, read on the forward strand.
CTGTGCTCCTCCTTGTTTAAGAAACACTCGTGCCCGTGCCCCGGAGGGCTTTAAAGTTTGCCTTTGACAGAATTCAGTGAAAGATACCAAAGGTGTCGAGTCACTTCGGCCCCATGGGAATTCCAGCCTCTGAGAATGCCGCCAGGTGGGGCCAGGGTCCCGAAGGCAGCCCCTGAGTCCTGTGACCTCTGCCTGCACTCTGCCCTCCCAGAGGGACCAAGCCGGTTGGTGGCCTGGCCCAGCCCCCGCTGTCCTGCCCTCTGACCTGGCGCCAGCGCCTCCCCTGTCCCTCCCAGCCCCTCTCCTCCATGGAGCTGAGCCTCAGACAGGCCTCCAGAAGGGCTGGTCCGCTGGGAGGGGGTCCCCTAGTCCCCTGCCCGAGGCCCGGCTCCCTGCAGCCCAGCGGCCCGTCCCAGAGCCTAGGACGGGAGCCAGGCTGGGCCACACGGAGGGTGCGGGCACGTGGGCTTGGGTGAGCCCCACGCCAGGGAGGGGGCGCCCCTGGGAGTGACGTGGGGGGTCGGGGCTGCCGCCAGGCGTGGGCTTCGGGCGGGCAGGGCGGAGGAGGACGCTGCTCTGTTAACCGCAGTGGGTTTGGCGGCCCCCGCAGCCCCGGGCGGGAGTGGCCGCTGGGCCCTGAGAAGCCAAGGCTTCCCCCTGCCCCTCTTGCACCCCGTCGGGCGGAGCGGGGAGTGTCCGCCCAGGGCCTCTGCACGGGCAGCTGGCGGCCAGGCGGCTTAGGGTCCGGTCTCAGCGTCCCGTCCGCATGGATCCCACCCGAAGGCTTGGGCTCCGTCCCAGCGTGCCGGGGCCCTGGGCAGGTTGGGGGGCAACAGGGTCTAACGTAACCGCCAATCCTCTCGGGGTCAGGGTGAGGGTGAGGGGACCTGGGCGGAGCCCCCGCCGGAGAAGTGAGCCTGGGGCTCGGGACTCGCAGGGAAGCAGAAGGCAGGCCTGGGCAGAAAGGAGCGGCTGTCGGCACGGGGCGGTCACCCGGAGAGGGCTGGGAGGGGCCGGCTGGGTGAGCCTGAGGGGGCCTGGCCCCTGGTGGCCAAAGCCACTCCCGGGCGCTGAGTCTTGAGTGGCCCCAGCTCCAGGGAGGCTCTGGAGAGCCAGCGCGGACACGCGTCCCTCTCTCAGCGTGCAGCGGCCCTCAGAGGCCTGGCCGCGTGTCCTCCGCGAGCCGGGTAGCCTGGAGGCCAACTCGGAAGGGCTGGGCCAGCACAGTGCTGTCGCAGGGCACCTTGCCGCCCCCGCCGCCCACCCCGGCGCCGGTCCATGAGGCCTTCCCCGCTCGGCGTCCTGCCGTGCCCAGGTCACGGGGAAGGCCACCCGCCGGAAGTGCGAGCGCGCGAGCAGGGTGTGGACCGCTGGCGCCTGGGAGGCCAGGGCCGTGCCTCCAGCACCCAGTGCGGGAGGACAGCAGGCGGCTCAGTCGCGGAGGCGCAGGCCGGCAGCATGGTGGGGCCTCGCTGCCGGGCGTCAGCTCCCGCTCTGAGCGAGGGAGCGCGGCCTGGGCCCGGGCAGCGGCCGGGGGCAAGCAGGCCTGTCCCGTCCGGCCTCATGCCTCGACCAGGGCTGTGCCGTCCTGGAGGCCTGCGGGGGTGACCCTGGGTGACTGCGGGCAGGACGGAAGCCAGAGCCCGCGAGGTCACCCTTGGTCACAGGTCCCACCCTGGCAGGCAGGTGCACCGGCGGCCTGGCACCCGGGGGCACTGGTCCCAGGGCGCGTGTCTCTCGGCCAGAGAAGGGCTGGCCCTTCGTCCTCCACCTCACTGTCGCCAGGAGCCCTGAGGTGACTCTGCGATGAACTCAGGCCGCAGGAAACCCCTGAGGGAGGGAGCCCAGCATCTCAGTGGTCAGCGTCCTGGCCGTGCTTCTCCGCACTGGCCACTGGCTTCCAGAAGGAAAGGGGCAAGCAGCATGGGGCTGGCCGGAGGCAGGAGACCCTGCGTGTGGACGAGGGACGCGTCCGGGTTGAAGGACCAAAGACATGGGCGTTTTCTGTTTCTTTCTTTTTCTTCTTTTTCTGGCCATGCCTGCCTCACATGGAAGTTCTCGGGCCTGGTATCAAACGCATGCCTCAGAGCGACAACGCCGGGTCCTTAACCTGTTGAGCCACAAGGGAGCTCCTGACACGCTGCCGTGGCCACGGGAAGCGAAGGGGGCCGTGGGGATGTCTGGGGACCCACAGCCTCACCCCCCGCCGAGACAGCCGCCCTCCGAGGCCCTCGGCCAGGGGAGAGCGCCATGAGGACCCAGGAGGGACACCACCGGCTGTGACCCCAGATGCGTCCAGCGAAGGGGGTCGGTTCTAGATGTCTGCGGGTGCCGGCGGAGCAGACGGCACAGATGAGAGAGGGGCCGCCCGGCAGCAGCCACTGCCGCTGCTGGGGTCGCTGGAGGAAGCGCAGCGAGGGCCGCGCGGCTTCCCCTCTCCCTCGCGACCCTGCCGGCCTGGTCGCGCCTCCAGACCTCTCCCCACAGCAGCAGGTCACCAGGCCCAGGTGGTGGCTTGGTGTCGTCTGTGAGAGATGCCAGGGCCACGCAGCCAGGCTTCCTACCGCGTTTTCCACCCTGGGCGGCCCCTCCACTGGTACAAGTCCTCCTGGAGCCCCAGACCCGCCGCCCCCTGGCCAGCGCGGGGAGAGCCGCCTCTGAGCGCGCACCTCGCAGTTGCTTTTTTCTTCAAATTTTTTTTCTTTTTGTCTTTTTTTTTTTTTTGGCCTTATCTAAGGCCGCACCCGCGGCATATGGAGGTTCCCAGGCTAGGGGTCCAACAGGAGCTGTAGCCGCTGGCCTTCGCCACAGCCACAGCAACGTGGGATCTGAGCCGCGTCTGCAACCCACACCACAGCTCACAGCAACACCGGATCCCCAACCCACCGAACAACGGCAGGGATCAAACCCGCAACCTCATGGCTCCCAGCCGGACCCGTCAACCACTGAGCCACAACAGGAACTACTCAATTTTTAAATTTACTTGTATACTTTTTTTTTTTTTAGAATCACACCCGTGGCATACGGAAGTTCCCAGGCCAGGGGTGGAATCAGAGCTGCAGCTGCAGGCCTGCACCACCGCTCACAGCAACACTGGATCCTTAACCCACTGAGCGAGGCCAGGGATCGAACCCAAGTCCTCATGGATGCTAGTTGTTTCACTGTACCACAATAGGAACTCCTATTTTTATACAATTTTTAGTTATGACAAAATACTGGCTTTATTTCCCCACGTTATTCAGTATGTTCTTGTAGCCTCACAACTGCTTTTTTTTTTTTTTTGCTTTTTTTAAGGCCTCACCTGCGGCATGTGGAGGTTCCCAGGCAGGGGTCGAATCGAAGCTACAGCTGCCAGCCTCCACCACAGCCATGACAACTCAGGATCTGAGCCGCATCTGCAACCTACACCACAGCTCACGGCAACACCGGATCCTTCACCCACTGAGCGAGGCCAGGGATCGAACCCGCAACCTCATGGTTCCCAGTCGGATTCGTTAACCACTGAGCCACGACAGGAACTCCCACAACTGCTTTTCAATAACATCTTCTTGGTATTTTTAAAAAAGAAATACATTCTTGGTTCTAAAAACTAGTAAAAGAGAGAAAAGCTCAAAGTAATGTTTAAAAATCACCCGTGGTGCCCTGGTGCCAAGACAGTCGTTGCCCATGCTGTTGAAGCTGCCCCCGGGGCATTGCTGGGACCTTGGCCTGGGCCCGTCCACGCCTGGGGGTGCTGCCGGAGGGGCCGGGCAGGCGTGGCCAGAGGGCAGGGTGCTTGAGAGCCTGGGAAGAGCCCGGCAAGTGTGAGTCAACCATTAACCTCAGCACCCCTGTGGGACCCATTATGAAACGGTCAGGACGGGAGATGCCGCTTTCAGGGCCAGATGTCCCGAGTGCCCAGCGGAGGGGCAGGCCGAGCATCTGGAGAGCACGTGCACACAGAGCCCCTCCGTGCGGGAGGCCAGGCAGGGCCCCGGCGCAGCCGATGCCGCTGGGAGGAGGCGGGCCTGCGTGTGCTCAGGGAACCCCGGGCGGGTTGGGGTGTCTGGTTCCTGCTGGCGAGCGAGCAGCTCTCCAGGCGCGCGTCGCCCTGCCCTTCTCGCCTCCTGATTTGCTCTGTCGTTTCTCTCCACCTGCTAGAACACCCGGCACCCGCCGTGGCCTGCAGCCTCCGGCACCCGGAGGGGAGCCCCACACGGCCCTGGGCAGTCTTTGCTGTCGAAGGGATGAAGATGGAAGCCCAGGCGAGGGGCAAGCCCGCCAGACACCTCAGGGCTCATCCTGCAAAACCTAGAAGCTGCCAGCGGCCCCCCAAGATTC
>PVHT021183570.1:71549-88982 GCA_004024745.2 Catagonus wagneri
CCCGCTCTGTGTACGCTCTGGTTCAACCCCGAGAGCCGGGCCGGCCTGACTGCGGGCGCCACGTGCGCGTGAGCAGACCTCCCAGCCTGACGTCCACCGCTGGTTTCCGTGGCTCCGGCTACAAATGTGGGCTCCAGGCGCGCTGTGTGGCCCAGACCGAGCCTGCCTGGTCTGCGTGGGGACAGAGGGAACCCCGCAGACGGGCAGAGAAGCCCAGCCACCCACACGAGGGGCACCCGAGCTGGGGGCTGGCACGTGGGTCGCGGGCCCTTGTCTTGGCAGCGCCCACAGGACGCCTGACGAGCAGCAGGGGCCGCGTTCCAGCCTCCCCCGGCGGCCTCCGCCCTCGGGCCTGCTGCGCCCGCTCCACGGCAGGCAGGGCCCCACAGCCCCCGTTAGGGGCCGGTGCGGGAGGCGGCCGCGGGCCCTGGAAGCTTCGCCCAGAGCCGTGCCTGGCACCCGGGCAGCGCCGGGCAGACGCCTCCCTGTCCTCACGCGGTCCCTGAGGGGCCTCCCGACTTCCCCTCCAGCCTCAGGCCTCCCCAGGGCCACCACGGGCTGGGGGTCCCAGAGGAGGTGTGGGGAGCTCCCGGGCACCCAGCAGGTCAGCGTGAAGCTCGCTCCCAGCCCAAGTACCAGCCACCCGCCCTGCTGGGCCCGTCTGTCTCTGACCTCTCCTCCCGGGGTCGGGGGCACCAAGAGCCGCCCGTGGGGTCCTCAGGTCATCGCCTGGGGCCTGGACCGAGCCCCTGCCCGAGGGGCCACATTCCTGTGGAAAAGGGGAGCGCGGCCCCGCTCCCAGCTGTCCCCCTGCCCGGAGGGGGCAGATAGCAGGCCCTGGAGACACGTGGCCTGCGGGCTGCACCCTGGCCGGGCCTCCCCTGGGGCAGAGTCCCCACGGGCCCCCTTCCTGAGTGGTACCTTGTGGAGCGCTTTGCGGCTGTGATCTCCAGGGAGAGGAGGCGGTCAGGACCCGGGGGCTCAGGACCCTCACGGCATGCTGCCTGTGCTGGGGTGCCACGCCTGGGGAGCTGCAGACGCAACGGCAGGCCCCTTTGATGTGCCGGATGGCAGCAGGTTGGCAGACAGCTGGCAGGGGTCTCCATGCTCCCTCTTTCTGGCTTGCGCCCCCTTAAGTGAGGGGCCTGGTGACTTCCCGTAGTGGAAAAAGTGAGGCACGATGCCCTGTTGTGCCCGTGAGCAGCTCTGGCCGCTGGGCTGCAACTGGGTCTCGTTCCAGCCGCCCAGCCTGGGCCCCTGTCCCCCTCTCCCGGTCCCCCTCAGTGAGCAGAGCCCCACTGACCAGCAGGAAGTGAGCCTAGGCTAGTGTAAGGCACCAGGAGTTGGGGTGCTGGCTCAGCATGACCATCCACGCCTGGTCCGGGGTGCCCGGTGTCTCAGAGCACTTTCAAGAGGGAAGTTAAAAGGCAGTGTCCGTCATGACACAGAGGAAACGAATCCAACTAGGAACCATGAGGTTGCGGGTTCAATCCCTGGCCTCACTCAGTGGGTTAAGGATCCAGCGCTGCCGTGAGCTGTGGTGTAGGTTGCAGATGTGGCTCGGATCCCACGTTGCTGTGGCTGTGGTGTAGGCCGGCAGCTACAGCTCCTGTTAGACCCCTAGCCTGGGAACCTCCATATGCCACGGGGTGCGGGTCTAAAAAAGGACAGAAGACAAAAAAAAAAGGGAAGTTAAAGAAAATCTCAGGGAAAGGTGGGGACTCCCTTACGGTGTGTGACTCAGAAGCCCCCAGGGTTGAGGCCAAAGGGAAGCTTGGGACCAGAGCATGGAGCTGCGAGCAGGACCTATGCAGAGGCCTGGGAAGGGAGCACTGCGGTGCCTGGCGGCGCATGGGCACCGAAGCTGTGGTTTCACTTGCCAGTCCCATCCTGTGCTGTCCCTGAACGCCTTTGGCCAGTGCCATGCACCACTGCCAGCCCCTGAGCGTCCGAGGGCAAGGCCAGGGAGCTGGCGAGAAGCAGCAGCGTTTGATTTCAAGACCACGAGTCTGCGGGGCAGTGGCCCGGGGACCTGCGGGCTCCTCTGGTGTCACAAGGGTCTGTCTGAGGCTCCGGGAGGCAGCCAGAGCGCCGCGGGGCGTGGCAGTCGGGCCCCAGGGCAGCCTGTGTTCTCACGTGACCCCAAGAAGGGCTGTTTTCTTTTTGAAGTCAAGGGTTTTTTTGTAAATTTGGTACACATTCGGGGAGGGGAATTACAAGGGAGGGCGCGCTGGTGCGCCAAGACACAGGGCTGCGCCTCGGCCGGGACGTGCGCGCGCCAGTGCCTCTGTTGAGCGAGGCTCCTTTGTTCGAGTCGTACTAAGAGGTGTCCGATCAGAGCCCGCTCGCCAGATGGCCGCGCCCCATCCCAGCCGCCGCCTCCGGGGAGCCGCGGGGAGCACCGGACGGCCCGCAGGAACGTGCCCGTGGGTTCCCGCGCTCGCCTCGCGAATTTGGGCGGCAAGGCAGGAAGGACCGGCCTGGCTGCGCTGGGGTGACCGGCAGTAACCCCGCGCGGGGCGCCCTCGTCCGGGTCAACGACCGCGCTTGCCCCGCGGCGCTCAGCTCTGCGCCGGGGGCCGCCCGGCCCATCACCCTATCGCCTAGCAACGCCCACTCGCGCGCCTCCGTTGGGTCGGCGCGCACGCCCCCGACCCCCTATTGGCTGCGGCAGCGGCGCGAGTCACGCCCCCGGCCCGGCTCCGCTCGGCCCCGAAGCGGGCCCGTCAGTCCGTAAGTCCGGGGGTCCGTCCGCCCTCCAGAGTGGCCCTAGTGTGGCCCCCAGAGTGACCCAAGCACGCCCCGTCCCGTTCACCCCGCGCGCGGTGCACACGTGGTCCGCGCGGCCGCGAGGGCAGAGGTGGCCCCGGGAGGCGTGGGGCGCGGAACGGAAGTCGGGGGGCGGGGGTGACGCCGCGCCCCGCCCCTGCGCCCTCGGAGTCCCGGGCCCGCTGCTCCGCGCCCCTGGGGCGCGCCTCCGCGCAGGGTCCCGGCGGCGGCGGCGGCGGCGCGCGGCATCACACCACTGGCGGCGGCGCGCCTGGTCCCGGGGCGCAGCCCCGACGCTCATTGGCCTGGGCGGCGCAGCCAAGCTGTCAGCCCATGTGGCGTGTCCGCGCGGGGACGGCCGCGGTTAAATAGCGCCGGCGCGGGGCTAGAGGGAGCCAGAGAGACGGCAGCGGCCCAGCCTCATCTCCTCCGCGCGCTCCATCCTCGCTCTCCCTCCGCCACCCGCCCCCAGACCAGGTACGAGCGGCCGGGCCGGGCCGACGTCGGGTTTGGGAGCCAGAGACCGGCACGGTGGGCTCCGGGGACCCCGGGGTCGGGGCCGGGCTCGGGGCGACGCAACCTTGCTCGAGGGGGCGCCGCCGACCCTCATCCTCCGGCCGTGGACGCGCGTGCTCCGAAGCGACCGTGATGGCTGTCGCCCCGCGCAGGCTGCCGTGGTCTCGGGGTCCGAGCCCCCGTTCTGGTTGAGCCCCAGGCTCCCGAGGCCGGGCGGCGAAGGGCCCTCGCGCAGCGTCCCAGGCCGGGTGGGGCAGGTGGGTGGATGGCGAGGGGCAGACGCCCGGGAGCGCCGCGAACAGCCATTTTGGTCTTGGGCTGGGCCGGGAGGCCGCGGACCCTCGAGGCCTGTAGGAGCCCCCAGTAGCCTGGTTCGCGCCCAACTCCCGGAGCCCACAAGAGCCTCCTTTCGGGCCGGGCCTCCAAGCCCTTCCGCCCGCGCCATCCCCCCACCTCCGGGTGCGGGATAGCCGAGTCTCAGCCGGCCAGAGGGACTGAGAAGAAGGAGGGGGGGAGCGGAGGAGGCGCGGGGCGGGATGGGGACGGCTTCCCCACCACGTGGGCCCCAAACGGAGCCCCTCAAGTTCTGGGGGGAAAGCAGCTCCCGTTCGGTGCAGCCCCGCTGCGGCGCAGGCCAGGCCGCGCGCGCTGCAGGGGTCTCCACCCCCCTGCCTCGCCCGCCCGCCGGACTCTGCGTGAATAGCAAGTAGGAGGAAAACAGAACTCGCACTTTCTGGAGGAAGCAGCAGCCCCGGGAGCTGGTGCCTCCGGGCCGGCAAAGGGCTCTTTATTCAGCGCTGGGGGAGGGGGCGCCCTCTCTGCCCGGACGGCAGCGCGATGAGGCTGCGGGAGGGAGACCTCACCCCGCTCCCTCGCTCGCGGTCTTCCTCGCTCGCAGAGCCCCGGGAGGCCGGCGATGGGCCAGTCCACTAGCCCTCAGCGCCACGGGGCCCTGGAGCCTTGGCGAAAGTCGCAGGACCGGTCCTGGCCATGCCCCCTCTCTCGAGGGCTTCGCGGGAGCCGGCAGCCTGGATCCAGAGGCTCAGAGTGGCCCAGCCGCCTCTTGGGCGCCTTTGGGGACCTGCGTCTGGGTGGGCGGGCAGGCCGCGTGGAGGTAGGCAAGCAGATCTTGAAGCCTTACCTGTGCGGGTGTGTGCGTCCAGGTCAGCCTGCCGGAGAAGCCCTGCTGCCTGGGTCTGTCCACCACGCGGCAGGGACCGCTTTTCCCCCCGAGCCCCATGAGGCCTTGGCACCACCGCACCAGAGCCGTGGCCCCCATGTCTAGGTCAGCGTGGGGTGCTGAGTCCAGAGCCGGCCTCAGCCTGGGCCTGCCTTCCCACCGCCCCGTTTGCCTTTTTCCCTTTGCCTGCTGGATTTTCCTAACAAGCTGACCGCAAGGCGGGGCAGCCCCTTCCTAGGAAGGGTTTGGGCCCTTCTCAGGGTTGGCCCTCCGACCTCTCACCACCACAGGGGTTGCAGCAGCCAGCTAAGTGCTGGAGAGTGGGCCCAGGGCAGCTTGGCCGTGGCGGGCTGACCCCAGAGCAGGGCCAGCGCCCTAAGAGCCCAAGCTCGCTGTGAGCGCTGCGGGCAGGCTGGACCAACGTGGGTGTGCAGGTCTGGGGCTGGCCGGCCCTCCGGATCTCGGTCGCAAGGCTTTCTGAGCTGCTGCTCTCGGACCCTGGTGGGGGAGGGGCGGGGGTCGGGAAGCACGGGGGCTGCAGGCTAGGCAGCGTGGGGGCTGGAGCCGACCCCCATGTGGTCTTCCCTGCAGAGAGAGCAGCCATGGAGGAGGTGGTGATCGCTGGCATGTCCGGGAAGCTGCCCGAGTCGGAGAACTTGGAGGAGTTCTGGGCCAACCTCATCGGCGGCGTGGACATGGTGACGGACGACGACAGGCGATGGAAGGCGGGTAAGCGGGCCTGGGGCTCCCCACCCCTCCCTGCTGCGCACGCGGCCTCCTGGTAAGCCCCGCGGGCTCTTCCTGGAGCCGGCACCAGGAGCAGGCTGAGGCGAGGGAGCCTGGGCTCTCTGGCCAGTGGGCTGGGGACTGAGCGCCGGCCTGCAGGACGCCGAGGGCTGGCCCTCTCCGCAGCCGAGCTAGGTGAGCTGCTGGGGGCAGAGCCTGGCCGGCCGCTGTCGGCCCACGTGTCCTGGGCTGTCAGAGGAAACTTCAGGCCCTCCCAGGGCGCTGGTCTGACTCCCTCACGCCCAGTTAGGTTTTCCACGGAGTGGTTCTACCTGATCGGCGGGATGTGAGTCAGTGTGGCGGGGCCTGGCCTGGCCTGGCCTGGCCTCGGGGGAGGGTCTGCAGCCAGGGCAGGATGATGGGGGGCGGCTCTGCTCTGGGAGTGGGCGCACCCGTCCCGGGGAGCCTTGGCTCCCAGTGGCAGCCGGGACCCCAGCGTCGGTGGCTCGGGGCTGCGAGGCCCGGCTGCCGGCCCCTCCACCTGCGTGTCTGCTGCAGGGCTGTACGGGCTGCCGCGGCGGATGGGCAAGCTGAAGGACCTGTCCCGGTTCGACGCCTCCTTCTTCGGGGTGCACGCCAAGCAGGCAAACACCATGGACCCCCAGCTGCGACTGATGCTGGAGGTCACCTACGAGGCCATTGTGGACGCAGGTGGGTCCTGGGGCGGCTGCCGGGGGCCCCAGCCCGGAGGTCGCCGCCTCTCCGCTTTTGAAAGCTGCGCGCGTGCGCTGCAGGGTGCCCAAAGCCAGGAGCGGCCGCGGGGGGAGCCGGCTGGGGCCGGCGGCCAGGCAGGCGTGGGCCCGGGCGGCTCACGTTTCGCAGCTGCATGCCAGAGGTGTCCCGGGCGTGTCCCGGTGCCCCGGTTTCCTCGCTCCCCGTCACACGGCCGATCCTGGGGCGAGAGCAAGTTGGCAGGCAGAGCCTGAGGTGGGATCCGGCCCCAGGACTCGACGTCCGCTCTCCCCTCTGCTGGGTTGTGTCTGGCCTCGGACAGGTGCCTCGAGGCAGCTGCCCCTTGTCCCAGGACACAGATCCACCCTGGGGCCACTGGGGCACGGAGAGGAGGCTGGCAGTGTGGGTGTGGTGACTGGGTGGGTGGGCAGCCGAGGGAGCTTGAGGGGGAGCTCGGGGCCTGGCTGTGAGCACAGCCCAGCCTGCAGGTCTCCTGTCCTGCCGCGGATGCCCGTGGGGCGGTGGGGGGAGCTTTCCACTGCCTGGGCCGCACCGGGAGACCTTGGGTGCCGCTCCCCGGGGGCTGCCCAGGGTCCCTCCCTTCTTCCTAAGCCTGGATACTCAGCCTTTGTCTCCCTCTGTCGTCTTATCTTAGTCAACCCAGGGCAGGCCGCCCTTGGGGTGCACCAGACCCTGCCAGCAACACCAGAGGCCAGGGGAGTAGCCCGGAGACAATGCCGCCCTCTGTCTCCACCTCCGGCTGCCTCCGCCTGCTGCCTGACCCTGAGCCCGGAGCCCCACCTGGCACCCTGCCCGCCCTCAGGCCCCGGTTCCTTGTGACCTGTTTTCTGTTCCCGGCCCTACCTGGGCTGCCCCCCCCCACACCGCCACCCCTCCAGAGTCAGACTGACAGGGGGCCCCCTCACACCCCAAGTTGGGCGGCGGGCCGGGTGCCACAGCTGCCAGCTCTGCCCTCTGCCCTCTGCAGGCATCAACCCCGCTTCCCTTCGTGGCACCAGCACCGGGGTCTGGGTGGGTGTGAGCCACTCTGAGGCCTCAGAGGCCCTGAGCAGAGACCCCGAGACGCTCCAGGGCTACAGCATGGTGGGCTGCCAGCGTGCCATGATGGCCAACCGCCTCTCCTTTTTCTTCAACTTCAAAGGTGGGTGCCCACCCAGCTCCTCTGGGCCCCGGGTTCCCAGGGGGCGGGGCCGGAGGGCGGCTGAGACCTTCCCGACGCCGACCCCCTGTCCTGGGGGGGCCTGCAGGGGCGAGGGCCCGTGTCGTGGGCTCCGCGCGGGGGGCCCCCGCTAAAGCTGCCAGGGCCCCGGGAGTCCCACAGCCCACCCCGTGCCCCTGCCCACAGGGCCCAGCATCACCCTGGACACGGCCTGCTCCTCCAGCCTGGTGGCTCTGCAGTCCGCCTACCAGGCCATCCGCGCAGGCGAGTGTCCTGCGGCCATCGTGGGCGGTCTCAGTCTCCTGCTGAAGCCCCACACGTCGGTGCAGTTCTTGAGGCTGGGCATGCTCAGCCCGGGGGGCACCTGCAGGTCCTTCGATGCGGCAGGTGAGGGTGTGGGGGAGGCCGCAGGACGGTGCTGGCACCCCCTCTCCCCGCCCAGAGCTCCCGGCCAGCGGGGGGGGCCTTGGGGTCAGCACCACCCGCAGGCCTGAGTGTCCTCTGCCCCCAGGGGACGGCTACTGCCGTGCGGAGGCCGTGGTGGCCGTCTTGCTGACCAAGAAGTCCCTGGCCCGACGGGTGTACGCCACCATCCTCAACGCAGGCACCAACACGGACGGCTCCAAGGAGCAAGGTGCGGACGTGCTGGGGGTCGGGGGCGCTGGGGGCACGGCCGGAGAGGGTGCTGAGGCCTGGCCACCTCCGCCCGCAGGCATCACCTTCCCCTCGGGAGTCGCGCAGGAGCAGCTCACGCGCTCGCTGTACGAGCCGGCCGGGCTGGACCCCGCGTCCCTGGAGTACATCGAAGCCCACGGCACCGGCACCAAGGTGAGACCCCGCCCGGCCGCCCCCACCCCCAAGACAGCCCAGCGAGTCCTGACCCTCCCGGGCCCCCACAGGTGGGGGACCCCCAGGAGCTGAACGGCATCACGCAGGCCCTGTGCGCCGCCCGCCGGGAGCCCCTGCTGATCGGGTCCACCAAGTCGAACATGGGACACCCGGAGCCCGCCTCGGGGGTCGCGGCGCTGGTCAAGGTAGGCGTGTGGGCCCGAGGCCATCCTGTCCGGTGGGGGCGGGTCCCCACAGGCTTGGCCACGGGGTGTGGGCCACGGAGGCCCGGACACCAGGGCGCCAGCGGGCGGGACCAGACGGCGGCCTCAGCGTCCCCGGGGGAGCGTGGTGGCGGCAGCCGTCCCCCTGACCTCGAGCCATCGCAGGTGCTGCTGTCACTGGAACACGGGGTCTGGGCCCCCAACCTGCACTACCACACCCCGAACCCCGAGGTGCCGGCACTGCAGGACGGGCGGCTGCGGGTGGTGGACCGGCCGCTGCCCGTCCGCGGGGGCAACGTGGCCATCAACTCCTTCGGCTTCGGCGGCTCCAACGTGCACGTGGTTCTCCGGCCCAACACCCGCCCGGCCCCGCTGCCCGCCCCGCACGCCGCGCTGCCCCGTCTGCTGCAGGCCAGTGGGCGTACGCCTGAGGCCGTGCAGACCCTGCTGGAGCAGGGCCTCCGGCACAGCCAGGACCTGGCTTTTGTGAGCATGCTCAACGAGATCTCCACCGTCTCCACGACCGCCATGCCCTTCCGCGGCTACACGGTGCTGGGCGGTGAGGCCGGCGGCCAGGAGGTGCAGCGAGTGCCGGCCGGCAAGCGCCCGGTCTGGTTCATCTGCTCGGGTGAGCCCCCCAGCTCCCCAGGCCGTGCCCGAGGGCGGGGGGCCGGGGCTGCGGGGCTGCAGGGCCGCAGGGCCGCGCGCTGACGCCCGTCTCCGGGACAGGGATGGGCGCGCAGTGGCGGGGGATGGGGCTGAGCCTCATGCGCCTGGACTGCTTCCGCGACTCCATCCTGCGCTCCGACAAGGCCTTGAAGCCCCTGGGGCTGCAGGTGTCCGACCTGCTGCTGAGCGCGGATGAGGCCGTCTTCGATGACATCGTCCATTCCTTCGTGAGCCTCACCTCCATCCAGGTGCGCCCCGGGGCCTGGGGCGGGCGGGCGGGCAGGCCGCTGTGCCTGGCGTCCCGTGACCCGCCCCGTCCCCGCAGATTGCCCTCATAGACCTGCTGACCGCCTTGGGCCTGCGGCCGCACGGCATCATCGGGCACTCCCTGGGCGAGGTGGCCTGTGGCTACGCCGATGGCTGCCTGTCCCAGGAGGAGGCTGTGCTCTCCAGCTATTGGAGGGGCTATTGCATCAGGGAGGCCGACATCCCGCCGGGAACCATGGCAGCCGTGGGTAGGTGTGGCCTGGGCTCCCCGGCCCCCTCTGCCCACAGGCCTGGGGCTCTCCTTGGGAGGGGCACCTGCGTAGGGACCTCTGCCGTTGGTGCTGGGCTGGGGCCTGGGCGCAGCTGGCCGCCGGCATCGCCGCCACAGGCCGAGCGCGGCCCTGGACAGCCTCCCCGCGCCGGCTGGCCTCAGCGCCCAGCCCCTTGCCCACAGGCACGAGCAGAGAGCAGCATGGCTTTTCCGGTGAGCCCGAGTGGAAAGCACAGGGGTGTGAACCCACCACGCTAGAGGCCACTGGGTTTTCGATAAAGTCCGGGTGACTGAGCCCTACCCCCCCTACCCCCCCCGTTGGCAGCTGACACGTGGGGCAGGCGGGCAGGGCACGAGAGGGGCCGGAGCCTCCGGCGTCGGTACTGAGCCGAAACTGGCTCCCGCCCACGGACGGCAGTAATGGCACCTCGGCCCGAGGTCAGACACGGCGGGGGCGGAAGTCCCTGGTAAAGGTGCTGCTTTGCGGCTGTCACCACTGCCCTGTCATTAGGGCCACCTTCCCCCCACCCGGGAGGGGCCGGCGGGAGTGCGGCTCCCACGGCTGTCCTCTGAGGCTCTCTCTGTCCCCAGGCTTGTCCTGGGAAGAGTGTAAGCAGCGCTGCCCCCCCGGCATCGTGCCTGCCTGCCACAACTCCAAAGACACGGTGACCATCTCGGGACCTCAGGTGGGCCCTGGGAGGCGAGGCCTCGTCCCCACGTCCCCTCCCGTCCCTCAGGGTGAGCTCTGCGTGGGCAGCCGGGCGCTGCCCGGGACTGCTCGTCCAGCGCCCCTGCCCCCACCCCACCCCAGGCCGCCGTGTCCGAGTTCCTGCGGCAGCTGAAGCAGGAGGGCGTCTTCACCAAGGAGGTGCGCACCCACGGCGTTGCCTTCCACTCCTACTTCATGAAGTCCCCCGCCCCCACGCTGCTGCGGGAGCTCCAGAAGGTGGGCTGCTGCCCGGCGGGTCCCCCGGGGCGGGCGGGCGGGCTCCCGGGGCAGGGTGGGGCGGGCCCCCCGGGGCAGACGGGCGGGCCCAGCGCCTTGGCACTGACTCGGCGGCGACCCGCGTGCAGGTGATCCTGGATCCCAAGCCCCGCTCTAAGCGCTTTCTCAGCACCTCCATCCCCGAGGCCCAGTGGCAGGGCAGCCTGGCGAGCACGTTCTCGGCCGAGTACAGCGTCAACAACCTGGTGAGCCCGGTGCTGTTCCAGGAGGCGCTGTGGCACGTGCCCGAGGAAGCCGTGGTTGTGGAGATCGCGCCCCACGCCCTGCTGCAGGTGCGCAAGGGCGCGGCGGGGGGCGGGGCGGCGCCTCGCGCGGGGCGGGGCGAGGGGGGGGGACCGCGGCGGGAGGCCCAGCCCTGTCTGTCTCCCCAGGCCGTCCTGAAGAGGGGCCTCAAGTCCGGCTGCACCATCGTCCCACTGATGAAAAAGGACCACCGGGACAACCTGGAGTTCTTCCTCAGCAACGTGGGCAGGCTCCACCTGGCGGGGTGCGTCCTCCCACCCTGACCCCCCAGCCACTATCCCCAGGAGGCAGGCCTGCGGGTGCCAGCCCCCCTCGGCTCCCGTGGTGCCCCGGCCCTGTCTCGGCCGCCTCTGGGGTCTTAGGGGAGAATGGTGGGCCCTGGGTGGGCAGCGGGTGTCACGGTGGGGTCCCGGGCCAGGCGTGCCCTCACGCCTCCCCCGCCCTTCCAGCGTCGACGTCAACCCCAACTGTCTGTTCCCACCCGTGGAGTTCCCTGCTCCCCGGGGGACCCCCCTCATCTCCCCCCACATCAAGTGGGATCACAGCCAGACCTGGGACGTGCCCTCCGCCAAGGACTTCCCCAGCGGCTCCAGCTGCTCCTCGGTGGTCGCCTATAATATCGGTGAGGCTGCGGCGGCGGGGGCGGGGCGCAGGGGCGGGGGCGCGGTGGGGCGCAGCTCCTCCCACCCGCGCCCAGCACGGAAGCCTGTCTTTCAGACATCAGCCCGGAGTCGCCCGACCACTACCTTGCGGATCACTGCATAGACGGCCGCGTCCTCTTCCCTGCCACTGGCTACCTGTGCCTGGCCTGGAAGACGCTGGCGCGAGCCCTGAACCAGAACATGGAGGAGACGCCTGTGGTATTTGAGGACGTGACGCTGCACCAGGCCACCATCCTGCCCAAGACCGGTGGGGAGGGTGTCCTAGGGGTGTGGGCGGGGGTGCTGGCCACTGGCCCCTGCAGCTGACCCCAGATCCTGTTGCCCACAGGGACCGTGTCCTTGGAAGTGCGGCTTCTAGAGGCTTCCCACGCCTTTGAGGTGTCCGACAACAGCGGCAACCTGATCGTGAGCGGTGAGCAGCGGCGCCCGGCCAGGCTGCAGGGTCCCCGGTGGGGGGCTCTGGGTGGACCCTGGCTGCTGGCTCGCCCCGCCCCATGCTCAGGCCCTCCTGCCACCCTCAGGGAAGGTGTACCAGTGGGAGAGCCCTGACCCCAAGCTCTTTGATGACGGGACCGGCGCAGACCCCGCGGCCCCCACGGCCGAGTTCTGCCTGAGCCAGGGTGACGTATACAAGGAGCTGCGGCTGCGGGGCTATGAGTATGGCCCCCGCTTCCAGGGCGTTCTCGAGAGCAACCTCGAAGGTGGGTGCTGGGCCCCCTGCTGCCCGGCACCCAGGCCAGGTGGAAGGGGGTGACTGTCGGCCTGAGAGCGTCCGGGGACGCCCAGGTCGGGGCACGTGGAGGAGCGGGCCCAGTCGAGCCGACGTCCCCCCTGCCCCAGGTGACAGGGCCCGCCTGCTGTGGGACAACTGGGTGAGCTTCCTGGACACCATGCTGCAGATGTCCGTCCTGGACCCGGGCCGGCGCGGCCTGTCCCTGCCCACGCGCTTCACCGCCGTCCACATCGATCCAGTCACCCACCGGCAGAAGCTGTACACGCTGCAGGACGAGACCCGAGGTAGCCGCGGCCGAGCCCCCGCACGCCGGTGTCCCCACACCAGGCGCTGCCCGCACTCAGCCCACATGTCCCCGCAGTGGCCGACGTGGTAGTGGACAGGAGTCTGAACAGCGTGGTGGCTGGTGGCGCCCTCATCTTGGGGGCCCACTCCTCGCTGGCCCCACGGCGACACCAAGAGCAGCTCAAGCCCACCCTGGAGAAGTTCTGCTTCACCCCGTACGTGGAGGACGGGTGCCTGGCCGGGAGCATGGCCCTGCAAGAGGAGCTGCAGCTGTGTGTGGGTGAGGCCTGTGCCCGTCTCTGGCAACGGGGAGCTCATCACAGCCCCCCTTGTCACCCCCGTCACAGCCCCTCTTTCCTGTGGAGCCCAAATCTGCCTGCCCTCAGTGCCTCCAGGCCTAGTCCCCCACCCACAGCTGTCTTTAGAGGGGGCAGATTTGCCCCTTCCTTCTGTGTCCCCAGCCAGCTGCCCAAAAGGCAGCCCCCTGCAGAGCCGGTGGGCCAGGGTATACAGCCAGGGACATCAGGGCCCTGAACGCACCACCCTCTGTGGGGCTCACGCCTCGGGGAGGGCACCCAAGCTTGATCCTGATGGTGGAGCGGGCTGCCCCCACTCACCTCTGTTTGCTGTCAGTGAGCAGGGCTGGGGGGGGTCCTGGTTACCACCTGCTCCGAGCAGACACCTGCTGCTGGGGGCCTGGGGCCCCAGCCCAGCTGAGGCTCTTCTCGGCACCTGCCTTCTCCCCTTTCTCCAGGGCTGGCACAGGCGCTGCGGACCAAGGCGGCCCAGCAGGGGCTGAAGATGGTGGTGCCCGGTCTGGACGGTGCCCAGGCCCCCCGGGAGGCCCCACAGCAGAGCCTGCCTCGGCTGCTGGCTGCCGCCTGCCAGCTGCAACTCAATGGCAACCTGCAGCTGGAACTGGGCCAGGTGCTGGCCCAGGAGAGGCCTCTGCTCCGTGACGACCCCCTGCTCAGTGGCCTCCTTGACTCCCCGGCACTCAAGGCGTGCGTGGACACCGCCCTCGAGAACATGGCCAGCCCCAAGATGAAGGTGGTGGAGGTGGGTGCTGAGCGGCGCGGCGCGGCGCACGCGGGCCCAGGCAGGACAGCCCCCAACAAAAAGGCGAGGTCGCTGCCTCTGCGAGCTCAGCGGTGGCGGGGGGTAGAGGGGCTTTCTGGGAGACACCCAGCCCAGGGGGGACGCCTGCCCCTGGCAACTGGCCCAAGGAGCTGCCGTGCCCCAGGTGCTGGCTGGTGACGGCCAGCTGTACTCCCGCGTCCCGGCGCTGCTCAACACCCAGCCCACGGTGCAGCTGGACTACACGGCCACTGACCGCCACCCCCAGGCTCTGGAGGCCGCCCAGGCCAAGCTGGAGCAGCTCCGCGTGAACGGGGGCCAGTGGGACCCCGTGGACCCCGCCCCAGGCAGCCTGGGCAAGGCTGACCTTGTGGTGTGCAACTGTGCCCTGGCCACGCTCGGCGACCCGGCCATGGCTGTTGGCAACATGGCAGCCACCCTGAAGGAGGGCGGCTTCCTGCTGCTGCACACGCTGCTCGAAGGACAGCCCGTCGGGGACATGGTTGGCTTCCTCACCTGCCCTGAGCAAGGCGGGAGGCACCTCCTGAGCCAGGTGCGGGCGGGGCGGGGCCGGCGGGGCGGGGCGGGGCCGGTGGGGCGGGGCCACGACCGGCCTAGCGCTGACTGCCTGGCTTGCAGGACCAATGGGAGAGCCTGTTTGCTGGGGCGTCCCTGCACCTGGTGGCCCTGAAGAGGTCGTTCTACGGCTCCGTGCTCTTCCTGTGCCGCCAGCCGGCCCCACAGGACAACCCAGTCTTCCTGCCCGTGGAGGACACTAGCTTCCGATGGGTCAACTCATTGAAGGTCAGCTGCTCCCAGGCCCCGGAGGTGCCCACCCAGCTCCAACACGTGGGCCTGGGGACCCCGCATAAGCCAACCCTCCCCACTCCTGCAGGACGTCCTGGCTGACTCCTCCTCCCAGCCCGTGTGGCTGATGGCTGCCGGCTGCAGCACCTCGGGCGTCGTAGGCATGGTGAACTGTCTCCGAAAAGAGGCTGGCGGCCAGCGCATTCGGTGAGATGCTGGCTGAGCCCCAGCCCCGCCCCCGCCCCCGCCCCCCAGCCCCCCTCACCAGCCTGGCTGCCCACAGGTGCGTCCTGGTGTCCAACCTCAGCAGCACATCCCCGGTCCCTGAGATGGACCCGAGCTCCTTGGAGCTGCAGACGCTGCTGAAGGGGGACCTGGTGATGAACGTCTACCGGGACGGAGCCTGGGGGTCCTTCCGCCACTTCCCGCTGGAGCAGGGTGAGCCCCCCGCCCCCAGGCTCCGCACATCACAGCCTGGGGCGCTGAGAAGGAAAGCGGGGGTGGGGGGGACCTGGGCAGAGGCCCCCCGCACGTGGCCCTGTGGCAGCCCCACGTCCCGCCCCCCAGACCGCCCGGAGGAGCGGACAGAGCACGCCTTCGTCAACGTCCTCACCCGGGGGGACCTCTCCTCCATCCGCTGGGTCTGCTCCCCGCTGCACTGCGCCCCGCCTGCTGGCCTCCGGGACCGCCTCTGCACCATCTATTACGCCTCCCTCAACTTCCGAGATGTCATGCTGGCCACGGGCAAGCTGTCCCCTGACTCCATCCCAGGTGCGGCCGTACACAGGCTGGGCCGGGACCTGGGGCGGTGGTGGGGGCTCCCTGGGAAGATAAGGGGCTCACCCGCCGTCTGCCCCCAGGAAAGTGGGCCTCTCGGGACTGCATGCTGGGCATGGAGTTCTCCGGCCGAGATGCCAGCGGCAGGCGCGTGATGGGAATAGTGCCCGCTGAAGGCCTGGCCACCTCCGTCCTGCTGGTTCAGCACTCCACCTGGGACGTGCCCTCCAACTGGTGAGTCGTCAGGGGTGTGACCAAGGCCCCCGTGGCCAGGCCCGGGTCAGGCCTGAGCTGAGCCCCGTGCTGTGCCCACAGGACCCTGGAGGAGGCGGCCTCGGTGCCCATTGTCTACACGACCGCCTACTACTCCCTGGTGGTTCGGGGGCGCATGCAGCCCGGGGAGTCGGTGCTCATCCACTCGGGCTCCGGCGGCGTGGGCCAGGCCGCCATCGCCATCGCGCTCAGCCGGGGCTGCCGCGTCTTCACCACCGTGGGTAAGCGGCCTGCCCTCGCCAGGGCCCGGGGCTGCCCTTCCGGGCCCCGCAGTCCAGACTGCCGAGCAGCCCCTCCCCCCGCCAGGGTCGGCCGAGAAGCGGGCGTACCTGCAGGCCAGGTTCCCCCAGCTCGAGGAGACCTGCTTTGCCAACTCCCGGGACACGTCCTTCGAGCAGCACGTGCTGCGGCACACAGGCGGGAAGGGTGAGCAGCCCCGCCCCGCGCCACCGAGCTCCGCGCCCCGCGCCCCGCCCCTCACCGCGCCCCGCCCCTCGCCGCCACGCCACGCCGCCCCCACACCTCCCGCTGCGGCCCACCCCACCCCCCCCAACACACAGACCCGCTGCCGCCCTGCCCCGCCGATGCTCATCTGCTCCTGCCGGCCCAGGCAGGGCCAGGGTCCGCCGGGTTGGCCTGGCAGCGGTCGTGACTGCCAGAACCCCTCTTCCCCCGACGAAGGTGTCGACTTGGTGCTGAACTCCCTGGCGGAAGAAAAGCTGCAGGCCAGCGTGCGGTGCCTGGCCCAGCACGGCCGCTTCCTGGAAATCGGCAAATTCGACCTTTCCAACAACCACGCCCTGGGTGAGGCTGGGCCCTGGTCCTGGTGGGCGGCTGGGGCGGGGCGGCAGGCAGGGCGGGGGGCCCTCAGGGCGGGCCCCGGGCTGAGTGGTGAAGCGCCCCTGCCCGCCTGCCCAGGCATGGCCGTCTTCCTGAAGAACGTCACCTTCCACGGGGTCCTGCTGGACGCGCTCATGGAGGACGGCGGCGGCGCCTGGCAGGAGGTGTCCGAGCTGCTGCGCGCGGGCATCCGGGAGGGTGTGGTGCAGCCGCTGAGGTGCACCGTGTTCCCCAGGACCGAGGTGGAGGCCGCCTTCCGCCACATGGCCCAGGGCAAGCACATAGGCAAAGTGCTCATCCAGGTGAGTGGGGCACCCCAGGCGCCCCGGCCCCGGCCCCTGCTGGCGGCGCGTGAGCAAGAGGGCGGCTCTGCTGCAGGTGCGCGAGGAGGAGCAGGGGGCGGCGCCGCAGGTTCCCAAGCCCGTCGCGGTGACGGCCGCGTCCAAGACCTTCTGCCCGGCGCACAAGAGCTACGTCATCACGGGGGGCCTGGGCGGCTTCGGTCTGCAGCTGGCCCACTGGCTGACGCTGCGAGGGGCCCAGAAGCTGGTGCTCACTTCCCGTTCCGGTGTCCGAACAGGTGAGCTGCCCTGGGGGCCCGCGGGCGGGCTGGCGGGGCCCCGGGGCCAGAGCCCTGACTGCCCGGCCCCGCTGTCCACACCCCACAGGCTACCAGGCCAGGCAGGTCCGTGAGTGGAGACGCCAGGGCGTCCAGGTCTTGGTGTCCACCAGCAACGCCAGCTCGCTGGACGGTGCTCGGAGCCTCATCACTGAGGCCACACAGCTCGGGCCCGTGGGTGGCGTCTTCAACCTGGCCATGGTGAGGACGGCTCTGGAGGGGAGACTGCCCGGGGAAGCCCCCTGCCCCCCGCCCCCGGCCAGGCCCTCTGGAACCCTGGGGCCAGGGCAGTTACCAAGCTCCCCTCACCCAGGTCCTGAGAGACGCCATGCTGGAGAACCAGACCCCGGAGTTATTCCAGGACGTCAGCAAGCCCAAGTACAGCGGCACCCTGAACTTGGACAGGTGCGCCCCCCCGCCCACACTGCTGTACAGAGACCAGGTCACAGACAGGCTGGGGCCGAGCTGAGGATCTGGGGAAATGGGGGCGGTTTGGCGGGCAGGCGGGGGTCCTGGGCAGGTCGGCCAGTGGGCTCGAGCAGCCGGCTGGGGGGTGACGCGAGAACCTACAGGGTGACCCGGGAGGCGTGTCCCGAGCTGGACTACTTCGTGATCTTCTCCTCCGTGAGCTGCGGGCGTGGCAATGCCGGCCAGAGCAACTACGGCTTCGCCAACTCTGCCATGGAGCGCATATGCGAGAAGCGCCGGCACGACGGGCTCCCAGGTGGGCCTGCCTGCACCCCCCCCCG
>PVHT021183571.1:0-29568 GCA_004024745.2 Catagonus wagneri
GCCGCCGCCCCCAGGCTGGGTCCGGCCTGCAGCGGCCGTGGGGGCGGGGGCGGGCGTGGGGTCCCCTGAGGCAGCCCCAGCTCCTCTTTCCCCCCAGGAAAGGCCCAAGCCCCGGGTCCCGGTCCTGCACTTCCGAGCCGCACGACCACCCTTTGTCATCTGCGTGAAGCTGGTAAGTGTGGGGCTGGAGGCTCGGCGTGCCGTGTCCGCCAGGAGGCCACGGGCCGCGGAGGCCGGGGTACCTGTGCAGGGCCCCCTCCAGCCAGGCCTGGGGGTCAGGAAGGAGGCGTCCAGTGACCTGAGAGCTGCAGGAGACGAGGCTGCTCAGACGCACCTGCGCTGCTGACGCCGTCGGCGCGTTTGCTCCATTTGCGGCCGCAGGTGCCTTTTTCGTCTCAGTCTGGGCTGGATGCCGGGGTTCCCTCCTCGCCCCCCGGGCCGGGCCTGCCCCTGAGCCGGTCCCACACCCCCAGTGCACATGCCCACACCCCAGAACCACTGTTCTGGTGATGGGGGCGTCCCGTCCTTGACTCTAAGGCGCTGCCCCCAGAGGCCTCAGAAACACCCCTCCCGCCCCATCTGTCCCCGCTCGTAGGTTCGACTAGCGTTTGGCAGGTGTCTTCTCCCAGCTATGACTCATCTTCACAGATTCTTTACAGAAAAAGCTTCTCAGTGCAGTGCATTTACCAGCTTTTCTCTTGTGATGAACCCTGGCACTTCTTCTCTGGGGTCACACATCTGCCAAACTCTATGCGTGTCTGTCAGGTGTCCTTAACCACCCCACCACCAGGCGGGCCCAGGTCAGCTTGTGTGCGGCAGGGCTGCCCAAAGGGCCCGAGAGGGGACAGCGGGGGTGGTGAGCGGGGCTCCGTGCCCTTGGGGACGATGCACAGGTTGGGTCACAGGCCGCTGCTTCCTGCAGCTCTTCTTGCAGGCTGTGAGGCTGGAACCGCAGGAACTGGGGTGCCCGGCCAGAGGCCTTCCTGGAAGGGCAGACTTTGGCTGGGGGAGGGAGGCACCCTCACTCGCCCGTGAGGCCACAGCAGTGGGAACAAGCAGGGGCCTTGGGCTCGGCCCTGCGGCCGGGAGGCGGGGCCGGGGAGCCCTTCTTTGGGGGCTGCTTTGGTTGGAAACCCCAGACTACTCACAGCTTCTAATTACAGTTTATGGTGGGGTCTGGGCGCCTCTGCATCCTGACGTGTCCTGGTGGGGGCATCACCGCCCTGAGGCTGTGACCCGGGGAGGGCAGGCACGTGGGTGGAGCCCAGAGGGCCAGGCTGTTTTCGGCTGCCTGGTTGGCCGTGCTCCCTGCGGCCCCAGGAGCTTGTGCGACCCCGCAGGCCTGCCCGAGGCCATGTCAGCACTCGGCTCGGGTTCCTGTGCTCCTCCTTGTGTGCTCAGACACAGGCCTGGGGCTGAATCTGGCCTCAGGGTGACCCTCGCACCCCCACTGCTCAGAGGTCCTGGGGTCCCCGCATTTGCTCGTGGGCTCCTGACGGAGGACGCCAGGCGTCTTCCCGTGGGCTTGTCAGGCTCCTGCCTGCCTCCCCTGGAGAGACGTGTGCTCAGGCCCTTGGCCCGCTTCCTGACGGGGCTGCCTGTGTCTGGCTGAGGCCCGAGTCCCTTCTGCCTCCTGCCGTGGGTCCCCCGTCAGACGCCCACTCCCGACGGGCCGCTTGAGCGCACAGTGCCCAGCTCTGACAAAGGCTGTGCTTTCTGTTGCGGTCTGGGTGCTCCCGTCTGGGTGTCACGGTGAAGGAACCTCCGCCCAGCTCAGGGCCACAAAGATTTGATCCTGGTCTTTCTCCAGGTTGCACGGTTTTGGCTCCACTTAGGTCTGTGGGCCCTTCCGAGTGGATGTCTGTGTGCGGTGGGGTCAGCTGGGGCACCTTTGTGCCTCCCGGGTGGCTGTGCCACGTCCCGGGACTCGGCGGCCAGGTGGCTGCCGTCCCAGCCTGTCGCCGGAGGTTTTCTTGTTCGTCTGCCAGTCTGAACCTGCGTTTACCTGGCGCCATGTTACAGATGACAAGCTTAGCCTCCGAGACCAGGCTACACTCCCCGTGGGTCAGCAGTGCGGGCAGCCCGTGGGCCAGGCCTTCAGTGGGATGGGGGGGGTGTTCTGTGCCCGGGCTGGCCTCTCAGGGGCAGCTTCCGGGTCGTGGCAGGAGAGGTGCCAAGAGCCTCAGTGCCCTGCCGGCCGACGCCACAGCCACAGCCACGCGGGATCTGAGCCGTCGCTGACCCACACCGCAGCTCACGGCAACACCAGATCCTTAATCCACTGAGCGAGGCCAGGGATCGAACCTGCGTCCTCACAGAGGCCAGTCAGATTTGTTTCTGCTGAGCCACAGTGGGAACGCCCATATGGTGTCTTTCTCTTCCTGACTTCGCTTCATGGGAGCGTCTCCGGCTGCATCAGTGTTGCTACAAATGGCATTGTTTTGTTCTTCTTATGGCTGAGTTGTATTCCATTGTGTGCATGTACCGCATCTTCCTAAGCCAATCCTGGTCAGTGGACATTAGGTTGTTTCCATGTCTTGGCTGTTGTGAGCAGTGCCGCAGTGAACACGGGTGCATGTGTCTTTTTGAATTACAGCTTTGCTTGGATATATGCCCGAGTGGGACTGCTGGATCATACGGTAGTTCTATGTTTAGTTTTCTGAGGCGCCTCTACGCTGTTTTCCATAGTGGTTTTACCAGTTTACATTCCCAACACCCTGTCCCGCGTTTGTTATTTGTAGACTTACCTATGTTGGGCCATTCTGACCAGCGTGAGGTGGTACCTCATTGTAGATTTGATGTGCATTTCTCTCATAATCAGGGACGCTGAGTGTTTTTTCTTGTGCCTACTGACCATGCGGACGTCCGCTTTGGGGAAGGTCGCCGTAGGTCTTCCCTCCGTCCTCGGAGGGGCTGTCTCAGTGGCTGACAGCAGACGCGGGGACAGAGGTGGCATTAACCTTAGCTGCCCTCGCGTCCACTGGGTCGCAGGGACCGTTCCCACTCGCCCTGGTTCCTCATCCGTGTACCTGGAGGCCGTCTCACTGTTGGCAGTGAGTGCACGCGCGGGAGCTTGCTCTAGCGGCTACAGGTGTGGGAGAAACTCCCGGAAGGTGCTAGTCGGAGTGTGCCTGTCCCGCCCTGGGGGCTGAGCCAGTGTCCACGCCCAGCGGCGCCCCTGCTCCAGCGCTGTGACCAACGCGTCGCCTCTGCCAGTCGCGGGGAAAACTGGTTGTGGTCCCAGCGGGCGATGCCGCACGTGGCTGAGGTCCGTGCGCGCCCCAGTCCCTGGCGGTGAGCGTCCCTTCTCCCTGCCCGCCCCTTCTCCCTGCCCGCCCCTCGCTGCCTGGCAGTGCTCCATGACGGGAACAAATTACCTGGGAGTTGCTGCATTTTTTGTGCTGTCTGACTAAATCCGTGTCTTCTGTCATTTAGAAGCTCGGCTTCTACGCAGTCAGCGCAATTGCTCCCCGTGCGGCTCTCGACCCCGCTCGCTCCACGAGCTCTGGCCTCACGGGGTCCCCGCGGGGAAGGGCTGTTCATTCTCTGTTCAGAGCACTTCTCACGGTTCCCTTCTTCTGGGTGAACTGCGTGTGACCTATTAACGCTTCAGCAAGTGGCCCACCCGCGGCCCCGGCTGCTCCTGTCAATGGTCACAGGACGCACGGCCACACACCGAACGCCGGCCTTTAGGAGCCGTGACGTCTGCTCTAGAGCGCCGCGGTCTGGCGCCGTCCAGCTCAGCATGACCGCGTCGGTGCTCCCCGGGTGCACCCGGCTGGCGCTGGGGTCCGGCCGCCGCTTCTCCCCACAGCCGTCACCGCAGAGCTCTGCGTGGAGGGCCTGATGCTCTTTGCAGGTGGCCAGGCGGGGGACAACCCCAGAGGCAGGGAGGGCTCCCTGGTGGCGTGACTGGACGGTGAATTCGTTCCTGACCGCGGCCAGGGTCCTTCCCACCTGTCGGGCGAGACGGTCCTCCTCGGCGTTTCTGATCGGTCCCCGTCTGCAGGGCTGCGTCTCCTGGGTTCCAGCTTGCTGCCGGGTGTGCGTCCGGCCTTTTTGCCCCTTAATGGGAGCGGCTCACCGCCCCCAGGTCACCGGCCGACGGCCACAGGTTACGCCTGGCCTCTGTGCGGGGCAGTGACAGGTGTCAAAGCCCAGGCCCTCGAGGGAGGGGAGGCCTGGATACAACCCGACTGCCGTCCCTCCCACAGGACCTCACGGGGGGCGCCTTTGAAGACAACCTGAGGTCCCTGCACCTGCAGGAGGGCCGCGACTTCCTTCACTTCGGCTGACGCGCCGTAACGGACGCTCCAGGTACGTCCAGGCCTCCAGCAGCCGCGGCCCGAGCGGGTGGGGCACGGAGGCGCCCCCAGACCCTCCCCGTTCTCACCAGGTGTGGTTCACGGGCGGTAAACGCATCTCTGACTCGCGTCCACACGTGTGTACAGACGCCGGCCGGGGCTCGGAGCAGCCGCTCTGTCCGTGGGGAGGGCCTGGCCTCGCTTGGTGACACCAGCAGTGCGCCTCTTTCACGGCGCCAGCGCTGGCCTCGCTCACAGCTCTGGCCACTGTGGGGTCTGCCTGTGAGGGACGTGGCCTTGACGGGCGTCCCAGGGGCAGAGGCTGCACGAGCCTCGCCGAGCGCGGGTGGCGGGGGGCAGGCCCAGCTGTGGGTGGCGCCGCGGGCAGAGAGGTCGGGCAGCGTGTCCCTTTGTCTGGTGGGTCCCAGGTTAGAGGTGCAGCCAGCGTCGGGGGGCTGGCGGCTCCAACCAGGAGCCCAAGGGCTTTTCCCCAAAGGGAGCGAGGCAAGGGGTCCCTGGATGGACACAGCTCGCCCGCGGTCTGGGGACTCGCGCTCAGCTGGCGCTGTGGCCCGGCCCCCTTAACCCAGGACAGGTGGTGGCTGTGCCGAGTCATCAGAGCCTCGGTGCCGAGCGAGGGTGAGCTCCGCCCGACGGGTGACGTGGACAAGGCAGGAAGTGCCCAGCCGGGGCAGCCTCGCACCACAGCCACGTCTGAGTCGGATGCTACGCGCTGGCAACAAAGCATCGGGGTGGCTCTGCATGCAGGGGGTCTGGGGAGACCCTCCCAGGGCACGGGGGCTCTTCTGAGGCTAAGGGCTCCAGTGCCTTCAACGTGCACGTTTGTTTTTAACTGTGCTGCTACCTCCCATTAAAAAATTCCTGTGTGCTCTTAAAAACCCAGACGTTTGCGGCTGTCGTCTGTGGCCTTGTTGCTGTTTACTGGTTTCTCTGCCCAGCACCCCCGCACCTACACTCGTCGCGGTCACCCCACTCCACAGCCGCCGCCGCCGGGAAGGGCGTTTGCCGCCGGCGTCCAGGGTGTTGGTAAACGGTCTGCAACGCACAGAACGGTCCCCCCAGCAAAGAACTATTTGGCCCCAGACGTCAACAGCATCGAGGCTGGAAACCAGCCCTGCATCAGGGAGGGTCACTCGTTCCAAATGGCCCGTTTTGTCCTCTTCCCTGCACGACAGGTGCACTGGTTCGGTCCAGCCTTCAGGGTTCAGCCCATGCTGCCAGCCGACACCGCAGGCCCCTGACGCTGTGGCGTCCAGACATGCGTCCCGTGGGTGCGGCCGGCCTCCGTCCCCTCTGACCTTCTGGTCCCCATCCTCTCTTCAGCCCGGTCTGGGAGGCAGTTTAATTTCCCCATATCTCTGGATCACTGCTAGCTCCTTTCAAAATGAATCCACCTATTTTGTGGCTTTGGGGTCTGATTTTACCAAGGTCTTGCTAAGGGTGCCTTGTTTCTCTGAGTTCCGTGCAGTCTGGGGTGTGAGCTTCTGTTCGCTCGGAGGACGAGGCCGTGCCCTCCCGGGAAGGGCCCGTGTGACTGCGAGTCCTTCCACCAGCACTGGGCCGAGCTGCGTGCTTGGGCGCGGCCTGGTTCTCATCCTCCCGGCTGCCACACGGCTGTCCACGGTCCCGGCTGTGCGGCCTGCTGGGCTCGGGCTCTCGGATCAGAGCAGCCTCCCAGTCTGCCCCCAGCTCTGCAGACTGGGGGCCCGGACTTGGGGGCCCCACCCCGGGAGGGTTTGCTGCGTGTCTGGAATGTGGCTGTGTGCAAACGGCCCACCGCGCCCCCCAGGGGCACAGGCCCCCTCCTCAGCTGGGACAGGGTGAGGCGGGAGACGGTGGCCTCCTGCAAAGGGCCCTGAGAGGGGCTTCAGACCCACCCCCGAGGCGGGCACCTTCTCTGCCCTCCAAGCACCTGATGCTTAACGTGACGCTAAGAGCGGGTCAGCGGCCAGGACCGAGTGGAGCAAGGCGATCGCGGACGTGGCAGGAGCGCAGCACACGAGAGGCCGCCGGCCGCCCCGCCGGCCCCGGTGTCGGACACAGACAGACACAGAAATGCTCGGCACATGATTTTATAAGACGTGGGTTTGAGATCAGGACAGAAGCACCAACAGCCCAGGTCACTGGAGCGCAGGACGCGTGTGAGGCAATGCCGCCTCTGGGGACCAAGCCCGGGTCCCTTGGGCACCACCAGGCCACCATCCGTGCAGGTCCTCTGCGCTGACCGCGGCCCGGCTCCTCCCTGCCAGGCGACGCAGGGCTCAGCTTCGGGGCCCAGCTTAACAGGCGCCAGGCTGCGGAGGACACACGACGGTCAGGGCAGCCAGCCCGGTCCCCTGAGCCCGCCCAGGGCCCGTTGCCCCAAAAGCGCGGCGAGCCCTGTGGGTGACACGCCCTCCAGCAGCGAGCAGGGGCCGGCCCGTCCCCACCCCACCGGCTGTGGGCGATTTCCTAGTGAAAACACACAAAGACGGTTCCCAGGAAGCTGGGGTCGCTTTTCGCCTCCACACAGACGGAGGGCCGGCCCGACACCCCCGTCACGCGGTGTCTGGGGTCCTGCAGGGCCTCCGCTAAGGGCGCCAGCACAGCTCCGGGGGAGGGCAGACAGGGGGCAGGGCAGGGCAGGGCCAGGGCTGGCGAGCGGGCAGCAGGCCATGCCCGCTGGGCCCCCGCACGGCCCCCACCCGCACCCGTCTCAACGTCCCGCCCTGACGTCCCGCCCGCGGTGCGTGTAAGAGGGTGAAGGCCAACCAGAGCGGGACACGGCGGCGGCAGGTCCCCGGGGAGGGAGCGGGATGATCACAACACCGCTGCTGATCCAGATGGAGCCCAGAACAGAGGAACGGGGAGCAGAGAAGACGGCCAGCAGCCCGATGCAGCCAACACCCCGCGCTGACGCACGCGGCAAAACACTCGTCACCAGAAACTACTCATCACCAGAAACCACTAAACCACGTTGGCCTCTCCTGCCAGTGGGAGACACGACACTTAGATGCAGGGACACCCGGAAACCGCAGGTGAAACAAGGTGGAGACGCACGCGTGCACACACACACACGCACACACACGCGTGTGCGTGCTGCACCCTGACGGCCTGGAGGCGCCGAGCGTCGCTGCGCGTAGAGGAGTCTCTGCCGGGGAGCCGCCAACCAAAAGGTACAAGCACCTGCAGCGCAGCCTCAGACGCGTCATCACTTGAGGAAACTAAAGCTGACAGGACGAGAGGCCCGCAGAGACCAGGCTGGGGTCTGGGGAGCCCCGCACGCTGAGGACACACACGCGGCCTGCAAGCGGTCAGAGAACGGAGGCCACCGCCTGAGGCTGCGCCTGGACAACCCCCCCGTCGAGCCCGCTGGAGCCGAAAGGGACACTCCGATGGCAATTCCGCCCGACGGCGATTCCGCCCGACGGCTGGTGGCCGCACGTGAGGAGCCCTGCCCGTCGCGGGACCACCCACCCCCGGCGTTTCCCCAAGGAGGAGACGCCACGTCCTTGGCTGAGCACCAGGACCGGCCGCTGCAGCAGCACCTCGGCTCCTGGCCCCCCGAAGAGCTGGCCTTTGACAAAGACATAAATAAAGAACACGACAAAAGGCGAGAAGCAGCAGCCGAAGAGCACAAATGTCACAACCAGACTCGGGAAGCTCCAGGCGAGGGTGCCCGCGGGCCGGGCGGAAGCTCGGAGGGGCCGACGGGCGGGCCCTGTGACAGACACTCCTCTGACGGGCTCGCCCGAAGCCCAGACGTAGGCAAGGAGACCGTGGACTTGAAGACGCGTCGGCTGAGAGGCAGAGAGACAGAAGGACGAGGCAGACGCCCCGGAACCGGGGGGTGATTTGAAGGCGGTGCAGCAGCCCTGCTTCCGGAACCTCGGCACACAGGCCCCAGGCCACCTGGCCCCAGTCCCCGGAGCAAGCTGATGGGCAGCGGCCTGCAGGCGCCGTGCAAACCCGCACGCAAGAAGTCAAGACGAGGCCGTGAGAAAAGAGCCTGGGGGGCTGAGGTTGGGCTCCGCGACCACTGGGGACCCCACACCTGCCTGACCCGTGTCCGGGGAGGTGACGCGGAGGGAGCACGGTCAGCTGCACGCACGCCCGCTGGCCGCGCCCGCATGCCACACACACGTGCCCACCCAGACAGCGCGCGAATCCAAGAGCAGAAGGTGAAATGCTAAAGCTTCTAGAAAACAGCCCGTCAACCCTGGACGAGGTCAAGACGCCACAAACAGGCCCTCGCCAAGTCCAAGTCCTCAGAGAGGGGGCAGCGTTTGCAGGACACGCGTCCAGAACAAGGACACTGAAGACAGAGGAGGAAGACGGAGGAGGAAGACGGACAGGCGAGGGGGACAGTCCCGGGGGCTCTGGGGGCTGACGGTCTCAGGGGCCGGGCGCTCGGGTGGGGAGCCGGCAGGCAGGCGGGGAGCGGGGCCTCGGCGCTGGCCCACCGCACGCCCAGCCGAGCCGGGAAGAGCGAGGCGGGCAGCTCTGTGCAGGGCGCCCTGGACCTTCGCTGGAGCCGCGTCCCCGCAGGAAAGTGTGGCCAGGGGAGCGGGTTACCTTGGGGACCAGCTGAGGCCTGGGCACACCGAGGAGCTCACACAGGCGGTTCCGCTGGGCCCTGACGACCGGGAGCTCCGCGTCCCTGGGGAGGAGAGGGCGCGAGCAGCGTCAGCACCG
Source organism: Catagonus wagneri (assembly GCA_004024745.2). Taxonomy (NCBI): domain Eukaryota; kingdom Metazoa; phylum Chordata; class Mammalia; order Artiodactyla; family Tayassuidae; genus Catagonus; species Catagonus wagneri. The sequence continues at coordinate 9,000 of PVHT021183571.1, forward strand.
GGCACTGTCCACGCGGTTAACCCGGCTGCCAGCTCTCGGCTCTCGCTCGACTGCCTGTCGGGCGAGCGGAAAGCCCCGGGGACCTGGGAGCAGGCAGACAGCGGGGAGGAGGGGTCCCCCAGAACCCACCCCCAGCGAGCCCAGCAGGACGAGCCCCAGCAAACGGGGAGCCACCGGGGTCAGCGACAGGGCCAAGACCGCTGGGCGGGCACAGGCTGCACCCGCGGGCCCGAGTTCCACCCTGAGAGCGGCTCACTTATAACTTGTATTAAACGTGAAGGTTCCGCTTAGCGACAACCCAGAGGGAACTGGGCATGTCTTCCTCGTGTAACAAGGAAAAACCAAGTTCTCTTTAAATCCCCCGGGATTCTGTAACAGCCAGGGACTAAACCCGGGGAGAGCCCCCACCTGAACCCAGAGCCGGGGAAAGCGGCCGCGGCCCCCACCCCGCCCTCTCGCAAGCTCTTTAGCTCCTGACGGGGAACGTGCCTCCGGAAAGCGGGTCCCACCCGCCGCCCTCCTGACAGACGCTTGCAAGGCCCCGAGTCCCGCGTCCCGGGCCGCCCGCCTGCTCTGCAATTTCACACGACGCCCCCTGCTCTGGACGGCACGTCCGCCTCGGAAACCAGAGGCCCCTCTGTCCTCGGCTCGGGGCTCAGGTCTCACAGCCTCGCGGGGGTCCCTGCGAGCTCTGCCCTGGGGGGGGGGGGTCACCGTCCCGACGGAGGTACGTGTGCGAGCATCACGCTCATCCTTCCCGTGTCAGCAGAGCCAGGGGCCCGACGGACCCAGAGCTCGGGCTGGAACCCACACGACGGCCCTCGGAGCTGGGCCAGGTGCTGTGCAGACACGCTCTGAACGCGAGCCACGCGTCTGAATGGGGCCAAGGAGGGCGGTCACCAGGTGGGGGCGTCTGTGCAGGTGCCTGGACCAGGACAAGCGCCACTCGCCTGTTTGCCCCCTTGGGGCTGCCCCTGGCCCTGTGCTCACCGGCCCCCTTGCCCTTTCCAGCCTGCCGTCCGAGCCCTTCACGAGCAGGGACGGCAGGACAACCCGGAGACACAGCCTGGGCCGCGGGGAAGTGGGCCCCAGGGGGAGGGGGCAGCAAGACTGTCCTTCCTGGGTCCTTCTGAGCCTTTTGAGTCGGGAACATGTCCACGAGTGGCCTTTTCCACCAAGCCTGGGCAGGCCGTCCTCGGAGACGGTCGAGCACAGGGCTCCCGCTGCAGCCACTCGGTACCCTCCGGCCCCTCGGGGACCCCAGGGCAGAGCAGAGACGGGCACAGTGGCGCCAGACCCAGGGCATGACAACGGGCAAGCGGCCGCGGAGAAGTGAGAAACCGCCCGGTGCCCAGACCCAGCTCTTCGCTCACCAGTTCCACTGGGGAAAAGGTAATTTCACTCGGAAAATTTCCCCACCCGGACAGCCTGAGGCCCCTCCTTCCTGCGTCCGGCCACCCAGCCCGTCGCGGGCGTGAGGACAGAGCCCTGCCCCGCAGACGCGGGTGAGAGGAGGGGCCGTGTTCTGACCCAGGGCTGGGAGCACCCCCGCCCCGGCCGGTCCCCGGAGGGGCCTGGAACAGACTCGGGGCGGCCTGCTTGCCACGGTGCCGCACCCGCCACACTCACCAGGCTGTGTCGCTGAGCACGGCCATGACCTCGTCCAGGACGGCGGGGGCCACCACCTCGTAGGTCAGCACCATCTCGTACACCTGGCTGGCTGTGCTCTTCCGGACCTGCGGGACAGAGCGTGCTGCCAGGAGGGAAGGCCCGCGACCCAGCGCAGAGCTGACGGGACCCCGCCCGGAAGCGGGCACGTGGCACCGGGCACCCCGGGGCCCAGGGCCCAGACGGAACTGGCAAAGCTATGTGGACGGATGGCCGAGGAGCCTGACCCCGGTTCGCAGCTCGGGACACCGTGGCCACAACCGACGTGTGACCACAGCAGGACAAGGTGCAGGCTCCCCCAGTGGCCCCGGCCAGGAAGAGGCCGGACAGCTAACAGGCCAGGCGGGGGCATTCTCACTGAAATGCTGCCCTCACTGGGGAGGCACCTCACGCTCCAGCAGTGCCTGGCGGCGACCTACTTCTTGGACCGGGTCCTGCCGGGCCTGAGAACAAGCATTTCTGAGCACGACCTGGCCCCACCTTGCAAACGGCCGTGTCAGATGAGACCTAAAGTTACTCTAACTTTTTGCAGGAAAGGATCACATTTAGGTTACTCGAAGAGCGTTTCTTCTGCCAAAAGAAAGAACCCATTTCCTAGGAAACCTGACCCTGGGTGGGGGCTGCAAGGGAGGCCGCTGACCCGACAGGCTGAGGGTGCCCCCCGGCCCCGTTGGCAGGAGTCCCACCTTCGCCCTGGGCGAGGCCCCACCCACTGGCCCTCTGGTCCCCTGCGCCACCATCAGGAAGCCACGCCGGCCGCAGGCATGACTGTGGCCCGGAGGGGCGGCTGGGGCCTCCGCCGCTGACACTCACCACGGGGAACGGGTGGCAGAGCAGGAGGCAGAGCTGCAGCAGGACACGCCTCCGCACGGCGCCGGGAAACTGCACCAGCCCGCAGAACCTGCGGGCCCCACGCTCGTGTCAGCCGCCCGCCAGCCCGCGGCAGGGCGCCCCCCCTCCACCTCGCTGGGGCACCCACCCCCAGCCAGCCCGCGTCGGGCGGGACGTCTCCCGCAGGCTGCCGGTCTGTTGCAGCGACCGCAAGGCCTGCGGTGTCCAGACTGTGTCCGGGACACGTCCTGACCGATGCCCACCTGTCTGGGAGGCAGGCTGGTTCGCCCGCCCAGCAGGAGCACCGGGAGGCGAGGCCGGGCCCCGCCACGACGGCAGCACCACCTGCTTCTCCCCCCGAGGCGGCGACCCCGCGCCCTCCCTCTGCCGCCTCCCGAGGGACCGGTGCTCACACTGCCACGCCGGCCCGCAGTTTCTGGACGTCTTTGGACTTCCTGATCTCCTCCTTGCAAAGCGCGAGCAGCTTCACACAGAAGGGGTGGCTGGAAGGACAGCACGGGACCCAAGGGTGAAGCTCCAGGGAGCGTCTGAGGGTGGCAGCCGCCCCCAAAAGAGGTGAGGCCTCGTCCCTGGGACACGTCAGGTCCCATCGGCACCAGGTCAGCTGGCCCCTCTGCAAGTGCACCTGACACAGCGCCTTCCCTGTCCCCGTGGCCCCTCAAGAGGAGGGCAGGCCGCCCCCCTGGCGGTCCCCGGCCCCCCGCAAGCCCAGCCACGTGCCAGGCTCCACCCAGGATCGAAGGGGGACGACCAGGCCCCCAGAGGGCTAGGGAGGGGCAGGAGGGGAGCACGACACAGACAAACTCCCTGGCCCTGCTCGGAGCGCCACGCTGGGCAGCTCCAGCCAGCACGGTGGCTCTGGGCGCGCAGAGAGAGCGGAGGTACAGGGCGCCGAGCGGCCCCGGCTCCTCTTTTGCAGCCACTAGCCGGAAGCCCAGACCCGCAGGCGTGTGCGGGCGGCCACCGTGGTGGCCATTTCAGGTCAGCCAGAGACACGAGCTCCCTGCACACGAGAGTCCCAAGGCCGCGGTCCGCAGGCACTGGATCCACCCGAGGCCTGGTCGGTGCGTCAGTGCGCGGACGCCGCCACAGGCGGGGGAGGGGCCCAGAGAAACGACACGAGCAGGGAGCTCAGAGATCAAAGGGACAGGCAGGGACCCCAAGAGTGGGAGAAAACTGCTACCCTCTGGGCCCCCGACACGGCTTCGAAGCTGTCTGAGTCACTGAAAGGCGTCCGGGGGAGGCCCAGGCCCAGGGACCAGAGGTAGGAACCACCAGGCCCGGGTCCCGGGGGTCATCAGGCGGGAAAGAGCAAGGCAGTGGGGCCCCTCCTGAGAAAGACCGACCGCCGGGACCCAGGGTGCCGGAGCCCGTGCACGCAGAGGCTGCTGCGGAGCCCAGGACCAGCAGGGGAGGGAGAGGCCCCGGGCCCCGCTCTGCCTGGACCGAATCCCGGCCCGGCCCTGCGCCCGGACCCCCACCCGGACAGCGGAGCCCGCCGCCCCCTGGCCACTTCCAGAGCACCTGGCAAGACCAGCCCTGGAGGCCCCAGGAGGCCCCAGGGAAGCCTGCTCTCTGACCTGAGCCCCGAGGCTTCCCCGGGGAAGCAGAGCCCAACACAGAAAACCGACTCACTCCTCCTGCGCCGTGAAGAGGTCGAAGCAGCCGCGGGCCAGCATCTGGTCCAGCGTCTTCAGCAGCGGCACAGACACCCTGCGGGAGGAGGCGGGCGTGAGGCCCGGGCAGGCTGGCGCTGCGGCAGCCGGGGCGCCCACCGGAGTCCTGGCCGGACGGGCACGAGGCGGCCGGCCAGTTCTCAAGCTGGCGGCGAAAAGCAGGCCCAGCAAAGGCCCACGCGGCTCGGGAGGGAAGGCCGCAGCTGGAAGACGCACGCTGCTTCCTGGAACAGTCATGGCGAAGCCCAGGCAACGACGACCCTGTGGGCCGAGTGTGGGAACTGCAGACAGGCGGGCACAGAAGAGGCCACGCCCGACAACCCGCAAAGCGGCGCCGCGGGAGGCCAGTCTTTCCCGCCCCTGGAGTGACTGGGCGGCCGGCAGCACCAGGACACAGGCCCGGAAACCAACCCAGAACAGCAGAGCCTGAGCTCCCGCTGCAGCGCAAAGGGATGGGCAGCGTCTCTGGAGCGGGGACGCGGGGTGGACCCCTGGCCCCGCACAGTGGGTTAAGGAGCCAGCGAAGGTTGCAACTGTGGCGGCTCGGATCCGAGTCCTGGCCCAGGAACCTCACACGCAGTGGCACGGCCGAACCAAGAAAAAACAAACCGAAAAAGCGGTCCTACGGTCTCAACAGAGAAGACTCGACCCGTGAAGCCCCTCGGCCAAAACCTGAGAGCGAGGGCTCAGAGCCGAGGCACGCAGAGCGGCCGCGAAGGCCGGGCAGACCAGCAGGCTCCGCGGAGCGAGAGGTGCCCGCCCTGAGGCCCCGCCTGCCCGGAGAGTGACCGAGACAGCAGCCGTGCAAAGCCGCGTCTCACCACCGCGGCTGAGCCGAGGGAAGCTCCCGTGAACCTGGGAGCGAGGCCTGAGCGAAAGCCGGCCGAGGAGGCTGGAGGGGCCGAGGGCTGCCCGGCACCTGTCAGAAGGGGCCCGAACTGCAGCCCGAGGAGACAGCACGGCCGCGTCAGCTCGCCCGCCGTGCTGAGGACGGGGCACCGGGACTCTGGTGCCTGAGCAGGAACGGGAACGGCAGGGCCACTCCAGACGACAGCCGGGCAGCCGTGGCCCAGCCGCCGCGCCTCCGTGCTCGCCCGAGGCCAGGGAGGGACGTGAGAGCGGCCGTCACACCTCCGTCTGCGACGGTCTCGAAGTGGAAGCAGCCCAAGTGCCCGTCCGTGGGCGACAGACCGGCGTGACCACACAGCAGGACGCCACGCAGCACCCACGAGGGCAACGTCTGGCTTCTCGGGCGGAAGCGGGTCTTGGGGCTGGGGGGCCGCCAGCGCGGGGGAGGTGGCTGCTGGCAGGAGCCTTCGCCTCCAGGGCGCTGTCCGCGGGCCAGGAGTGCAGGGCTGACTTCCGTCTGCCGAGAGCCGCCTGCGGCCCCGGGACAGGGCAGGCGGGGGGCCTGCTGCCAGGCGCCCAGGACAGCGGCCTTGGGGGGGCCCCCGGGACAGCGGCCTTGGGGGCCAGCACCCCGCCTTCCTGCAGAGGCAGCGAGCAGAAGGCGACAGCCACAGTCTTCGGACGACAGGTCCCGTTTCTCACCCTGGTGTCCCGCCCCGCAGTGCTCGCACTGTCCGGTGCTCGTTGCAAACCAAGGTCTGAACAGTGACAGCGACAGGCCAGCCCCGCGCCCGGAAGCACACAGGCAGGAGCCGCCGACCCAGTACGAGCCGGGCAGGGCCCACGGGGTGAGCTGGGCCTGCCCCGGCTGGTGGAGCCCACGTGGCTCACCTGTGCCCACGCCCCTCCCCTCAAACCCCAAATCCTGGCGAGGAGACCCAGGGGCTGAGACGAGCGCCAGCTCACCGGTCGTTGAGAAGGTTGTCCTTGAAGACCCGCAGGAGGGTGCCGGCGAAGTCCTCCAGGGCCCGCGGGTCGCCCTGCACCCCCTCCATGTACCCGAAGAGGCCCTGCGTCGAATACCTGACCTGCAACACAGCGTGGGCGTGAGCACCGCCCCAGCGCGGCTGCAGTCTGCAGGCGCTGCTGCAGCCCCGGCTCTCACGCTGCCACCAAATCTGCCCCAGGGCCCCTCAGCCGCCCGGCTTCCGGGCGACCACCGCTGCTGGGGAGCAGAAGTGGAGGCACCCCAGGTTAACCGCACACCACCCCACCGTGCAAGCAGCACCCCACCGCGAGTCCCTCGGCCAGCCGGTGCTGGACCGTGACACACCGGATGGAAAATGCAGCAAAATGCACTGGCGAGGACTGTGCAGTGAAAAAGCACGAGAAACAGATTTCAGAACAAACTGAACATCTGGTAATAAAAGACACAACTACTAAAACACCAAAACTTCACATTGGGAAGGACAAGCAGATTACGCGAGGGTGTAGAAACCATAGCACCGTGAACAGCGTGAATTCGGAGAAGGCAGGACACGGGCGGGACAGTCAGGAAGTCAGGACATGCAGGAATGTGACAGATGGAGAATTTTCCAGGAGTGACAAAACCCACAAATCTGCTGGTTCAGAAAACATGGAACCGGGGGGGGCAGGAAGAAAGGGGCAGCCCCCTCGGCACGCCCACCGGAGCGCCGCTCACCGTGGACTCGGTCAGGCCGCCCACAGACACGGCCAGCCCCAGCAGCACGTGGTAGCGGTAGGCGGGCAGCCCCAGGAGCTGGGCCACACGCGGGAAGGCCTGCGACGGCGCACCCCAGTTCACGGAGGCCACGGCGGACCTGCAAGACAGGACCCCAGCTGGACGGGCCACCCCCCAGGAACGCGGCTGCCCCGCCAGGAACACGGCCCGCACCTGGGGAAGAGCCTCTCCAGCTCCTGCCGGTGGGGCACATGGGGGAGAGCAGGGCCGTCGAAGTGGAGCAGAGCCAGGAACACGCGAGCCGCGTGCGCACGGAACCGGTCAATCTTCTCGCTCGCCTGCTGGGCTACACAGCACATGACCCGCTCGCAGCTGCAAAGGCAGAGCCGGGTCCCCGTGAGCGCGGCTGGAGCGGGAGCCTGAGGGCTGCCGGCCTCACACCCCAGACGCCCGGCAGGAGATGTGCAGTGGAAGCCGTCCAGGCTGACGGGCTGCAGGGAGCACGACGGGAGGAAGCAGCCACAGCGGGACCGGGACCCGGGCGGCAAGGCGGCCCTGTGCAGCCCGGTGTCAAGCGGGGACAGACGGCCAGTGCCCGGCGGGCGCAGGCTTCAGGCACAGGGCCCCGGGCCGAGACGCCAGCTGTCCTCCAAAGGGCCCGAACCCCTCGGCGGGGCGGCCTGGCAAGAGGAGGCCGAGCCCGAGTGCGGTGGGGGGAGATCACTCACACCGAGGCCTCGATCAGCTCCGGCTGGTCCCTCCCCAGCAGCAGAGTCAGCTCCATCAGGCCGGTCATGGCGGCCTCGCGGACCCTGCAGAGGAGGGGGGTGAGGAGACGGCCTCCGGCCCAGGGGCCGCTCCGCGGAGGGCGACGCCTCCACGCAGGCCAAGCGCGTCTACGGCCCAGAGGACCCCGGGCAGCCTCTGCCTGAGGGACGTTCCCCTCGAGAGCTGCCGGGCCCCAGCAAGCCGCCGAGGGCAGACGCAGAAACAGCCCCAAGTCTCCGGGAACCTCCAGACGCGAAGCACACACACTCCAACAGAGCCCTGACACGGAGACGCTCCTCAGGCCCTTTGGAGGGACGAGCACACAGAGCGGCCGCGCCTCCTGCCTCCAGAGTGGGAGCGGGTCCTGCTTGGACCAGCGCGACAGCACCCGCCCACCGTGCATCGTGCAGGCAGACGCGAGCCAGGCCGCCCCGTCGGGGAGCGGGCAGCTGGAGCTCCCTCTCACCGGGCAGGAGCAAGGTGACGGCCGCCGGTGCTCGCGGCTCCCCGCCCCCAGAATGCTTCCAGACCCTCCCTGCACTAAGCCCACAGGGGTCTGTCCACACGGAAACCGAGCTGAGGCTCAGGCCAGGTTTCTCAGGAGAGAGCAGGCGCGCCCACGAGACCCCTCCCTCCGGCCTCGGGGCAGCACCGCCTCACCACGCCCCCACGTCCCCGCGGCTGTCGGTGGTGTAGTCGCCCAGACAGTCCAGCATCGTGCGGTAGATCTGCGACACGTTCTCTCGGCACACGACCTCGTCGGGGGCCCCTTCCGCCCTCACGCCGACCGTCTGGCAGACCCTGGAATTGACAAGGCGTCCAGAGCCGGCGTCCACGAACCCCACCAGACGACCCGGACAGACCACGGGGTGCCGCGCGTGGCCGCTCCGCTCCGGCACCCTCTGCCTCCACGGCTAGTCCCCGCCACCCCAGCCCGCCTCGCGCACAGAAAGGACAGCCCTTCCCAGGCGTCGGCCTTCCGGGCGGCCATGGGCTCTCACTCGGCCCAGCCCCCGAGCAGGCCCACCGTCCCGAAGCAGAGGTCAGTGGGCCAATTTCTGATCCGTCCTCACTGTGACGAGACAGTTACTGAGCCTCTGTGGGACGGTGGTCTGAGAGAGAAGAAACCAGGGACTGAAAAGCGGTGTCTGCCCGCTTTGGGAGGGCGAAGGCTTCGCGGACAGAGCGGCGGGCTCACCTGGTGATGGCCTTCAGGGCGTCCCGCCGGGACTCGGCAAAGCCCGTGTCCTCTGGAGAAATGTGTGTCACGGCCTGCAAGCCGCCCAGAACCTGGAAAGAACACAAGTCAGAGAGGAAGTGCTGGCCTCCAGGAGGACATGCCTTCACACCGGAGGACGTGTGGCCTGGCGCCTGCCCTCCAGAGCACAGCGCGGGGGCGAGGGCTCCAGGCAGCCCGAGCTCAGAGAGCAGGGGGCTGCCTCCAGCCCTTCCCTCTGCTGGGCCCCACCCCCAGGCCCCAAGGTGTCCTGCGGGGGAGGGAGGTGACACGTGCAGGCCGGACACCAGCAGCAGGGGCATCTAGGAGCTGGGCCAGCAGGACGGCTGCGGTCGGTCTGCGGACGAGGACGCGGGTGCACGTGTGAGAGTGGCGAGGGGACGAGGACGGAGCGGAGTGTCAGGGGCGAGGCTGGCGGGGTCTCTGGGTTCCAGGGGGACCAGGACCCCAGGCAGGGCGTCCGGAGCCCCACGATCCCCCTGGGAGGCGACAGCGCTCAAGCACACCAGGGCTCACAGACAGAGCGGGGTGCCCGGGTCCAAGCAAGCCTGCAGCTGCGGGAGGAGACACTGGCGTCCAAGGGGCGCTGTCTCCAGGGGGCGCTGCCCTGCACCTGCTGACTCCGAATCCTGCCACCCCAGTGCCCCATGCCAGCACGGGGCCCTGCTGCCCTCGCCCGCTGTCCGTCCCAGGCCGCCACCGTGAAGACACCCCTCGAGGCAGGACACCCCCTGGGCAGAAGCGCTTCCGGATGAGGTTTCCATGCAGGAAACACGGGAGGAGGCACCACGGCTGAGCCGAGGCGGTGCTGCCCAGAGGCCGCGGCCCCTCCCCAGACGGACTCAGCAGTCCGAGGCCCTGCTCAGGGAGGAGCGTGGGCCAGGCCCCCGAGGAGCCCTCCCGGCCTCGGGCGCCCCCGTCCCTGTTCTCGTGGACACCTGTGCTGGCTTCCAGGAACTCGGTCTCCCGCTCAGGGCCGCCCGCACCCGTGCCAGCGCCTCCCGGCCGGGTCAACCCACCTGCTGGAGCCGGCCCTTCAGGAGGAAGCGGGGCAGGGCGCCCAAGGCCAGCGCGAAGCCACAACGCACCATCTCCTCGGGGCTCTGAAGCCGGGCCAGGTACCGCCTCGTCAGCTCCTCTGCAAAGGGGGCAGCGGGTGAGCGCCGGGCTCCCGTCCCTGGCGCGTCCTCGGGCCCGAGCGCAGCGTGGCTCCAGGCGGGACGCCAGGCCCAGCTTCCCAGGACGCGCGCGTGGGGCAGGGGAGCCTGCTGTGGGGGCCGGAAGGGCAGCTGGACGGACACTGTGAGGGGGAGGCCGGGGTCGGGGCAGGCTGCGGGTCTGGGAAGCGAGGGGGGGCCAGAGGTGTTTTCTCAGGTCAGGGGAGGCCAGGCCGCCCCGTCAGCCACCACAGCCAGAGAGGCTCTGGTCATCACCGCTGACCCTCAGCCAAGCGCGTCTCCCCAACACTGCGCTGCCTGCATCCTCAAGCACGCGGGTCCTGCCCGTACCCACACCCAGGGGCAGCTCTGGGGACGCACAGCGGGCCCTCGGCCGAGCACGGCAAGGCACGTCCTGCTGAGAGGGGACGGGCTCCTCTCCTCTGAGGCAAAGCTGAAGTGTGACCTGCCCGGCCCCGTTTCTAAAACAGACCAGACAGGAGCACCCCGCCCCCCACCTCCCGGGGGTCGGCTCCAGGACCCCAGGACGTAAAGGCCCTTGTATGACAGGTGCAGGTCTGCACAAAACCCACAGGCTTCAGACGGCTCTGCAGGACGTGGCCCCTAACACGTCAGCACGGACAGACTCTGCAAATACAGCGTCACTGTCCTGTAAATAGGTGTCTGCTCACGGCAAATTTGGATTTTATTTGGGAACTCTGTGGATGGAATCTGCCGACACAGAGACAGCTGAGCTGTCTCTCTGAAGGCAGCGTCTGTTCCTTCATCAACCTGGAAGCTGTCAGAACATCAGAGTACCGAATATTCTCTAAGTTTCGAAAAAATTCACAGAAAGAAGACTGGCACGATGGTAGCCGGCCTCCTCTGTGTTCCGGGCACTCCTGCTGAAGTTCCTGCAGGCGGCTGCGCGAGGTGGCAGAGGGGTGCCCCGGGGAGGGGCCGGACCGTGCCTTTCACACACAACAGGCGCTCCCGTGCAAACCCCACGCACGGGACCAGGCCACGCATCAGAGGTGGTTCTGGAAACCCCGCCAGTGCAGCGGGGCGGCTCTTCCACACCGTTCCCGGGAGAGGGAAGGCGCCAACGTCTCAACACGCAAAGGCTGCTCGCCGGAAAGCGCTGCTGCAGATCGTGCAAAAACGCTGAACGTTTTCCCATGAGACGTCACAGTGAGCCACCACCCAGTGAACAGACTCCACGGAGAAAGCAGGAAGCAGAGGGCACGGCAGGCAGCCCGGGTCAGACAGAGGCACTGCCCACGGGCGGGGAGCCCCAGCACAGACCCGGGAAGCCGACAGACCGTGGGTAGAGCCTACCTCGCTGCAGAGAAAGAGGTGACTCTGCACACCACGCGGCAACGTCCCGGCGGGCCTGGGACGGCCAGTGTTCTCGCCTCCAGGCCCGGTCCACACTGCGGTGGAAGCGGGGGCGCCCCGAGACCCACCCCTCAGCCCCCAGGGCCACTCACCCTGCACGGCGGGGTCGGCCTCCCCAGGCTCCCGGGCGTAGTACGCGCTGCACAGAGCCGCCAGCGCCGACACGGCCGCGTCCTACGAGAGAGCAGACGTGAGCTCGGCTTGGGCCACGGTGGCAGCCAGGCCGCTCTGCGCTCAGGCCAAGACTCAGGTCTTAAGACCCAGTTGTAAGCTGTGGGCACAGTTACCACCTTAAAGTCCTCTACAGCCACAACCGTGAAAATGATTGCGTCCCCCACACGATGGGGACTCCACGACTCCCAGCGGGAACAGTGCCCAGATGCGACGTGGACGAGGCCCGCAGGCGAGCCACGCGCAGGCCTCACTTGGAGGGCAGGCAGGCGGGGACCAGGACCCACAGGCCCCGCCGCGTCGCCTGCCTTCCACGACCACACAGAAGCAGGGCAAAGGTGGTCGCTGCCCTCCCTGCTCGCCCGCCAGAGCCCCACGGCGGAGCTGGCGAGGGACGGCCTCGTACAAATCGGAGGGGCAAGACTGTGAGCGAGGCTGGCGTGAACCGGCCACGACTGGGCTTTCCGCAGGACGACCTGGGGCCCTGATCCCGAGGCCCGAGGGTACAGCCTCGCCCGGCCCTGCAGCGTGAAAAAGCACTTAAATGCGGAGGGCGGGGTGGGGGCAGGCTGAGACCACAGGTGGGGAGCGGCCGGCGGCGTGTGCCCCCACCCTCATGTCACAGCCGAGTCCCATGGCCTCTGCACGGGCGAGGACCGGCAGGCCTGAGCCTCCAAATTCTGCCCCCAGGGCAGGGCCGCAGTGACGAGCGCCGGCGGGCGGACACTGCGCTCGCCTGTGCGTGAGTGCGCGGCACAAAAGGAGCTTCCAGTCCTAAAGGCCCAGAGCCCGGCCGGACCGAACGCCTCCAGGGAGGCAGAACCAACACGCAGAGGCGGTGCGGCAGCCCAAACCCCGGTCGGTGGCGGCTGCGCCCGTCTCCCCCCACCCAGAGCGTCATCTGCAGTCCCACACGGGACGTGCTCGGCCCCCACGCTGGCCTGTGAGCCCTCAGGCCGACGCCGAAGCGGGCGCACGCGCGGCCCCACACGGCGGCACTGGAAGCCCCCGCCCGGCCCACCTTTATCTGCTGCCGGGCCTGACTCGAGATGAGGGGCAGGCTCTGCAAGGTGTCGTCCAGCAGCCACTGCCAGCCGCCTGTGGAGACAGCCGTTCGCGGGGAAGGACATTACGCGGCGGCCAGCAAGGCCCGCACCCCCGCCCGGGCGCCTGCTGCGAGGACCCGGCGGCGACCCGACGGGCGGCTGCTCCGGGGAGGGAGGCCCTGCCCGCGCCGCCGCGCCCAAGGCTGCCAAGACCGGCCTTCGTCTTCCTGCACCCCGCCCGGCGACCCCCGGGCCCCGCCCGTGAAACCGGAGCCGACACCCGGACACAAGTGCTCCATCTAAGCCGCTGCCTTTGAAGTTACAGAGCTTGGGAGGCCGCCCAGCAAGCAGCCCGGACAGCCCGGCACGGGAGCTGGCCCGTCTGCAGCAGCAACGGCTGGCCTCGGGGCAGGGGCAGAACGCGGTCTGAGGGGACGGCGTGTGGACGCTCGCTCTCCACGGGGCCCTTCGAGCGACTTCACAACAAGGACCCCACGGGCTTCACGTGAGGCAGCGCGGGGAGGAAGCGCCACGGTGCGTCACGGAAGCAGACGCACTTACCGACCACGGCGTCCCCTCTGAAGGGCATCTTGGAAAGGGACAAGTTTTCTATTAAGACGCACACTGGGAAGAAACAGGATGAAGGCAGCGTCAGCTCTGCAAGGCCCCCGCTGCCAGCACCGCCCCACCCCGGCCCTGGCGCCTCCCCCCGCAGACCTGGCCCGGGCTCGCGGGCAGCTCCAGGGCCCACGCGGAGCCATGTCCAGCAGGAGCTCACGGAGAGCTGCTCCAGGTGGACGCTGCAGGCTTGACCCCCACACAGACCCCGAGGGGCGGCTTGGCGCCTCCTGGGAGCAGGAGCCGGGGCGGAGCGGCCGGCAGCCGGCGCTGAGGGCCTCGGGGGAGCAGGCCCTGCGAGCTGCAGTGCGCCCCCAGCCCACGAACAACACGGCGTCAGCTTCGCTAAGTAAGTGGCTGCTTCCGCCTCGACTGCAAAGACACCTGAGCTTCCTGGGCCGAGCATCAGGACCCCAGCAGTGACCGGCGCGAGGGCCACGTGCCTCTCCCACGGTGCACACACGGAACCCCAGGAGGACGGGCGGCCCGGCAGCGGCCGCTCCCTGGGGCCACCCCTGCTGGGTTCCGCACCCCCACACCTCTGCGTCACTCTGCTCCCGCCCGACCCTGGAACTAGGCGTCAGCTGGCACGTGGCCCCGTACGTCCCTCTGTGCCAAGAGAATCAAGGACGCAGACGGCCCGCAAGGTCAGGCCGCAGCCTGCATCCTCTGGGGTGCCCGTCAGCATCACCGGGGACCCAGCGCAGGCGGTGGCTGTCCCCTCAGGTGCGGCCAGGCCGGTGAGGGGTCCCACTCTGCAGGGCCCTGTGTGAGCAGAGGGCCCTGCACAAGCACAGAGGGTCCCCACAGGGACAGAGTGACAACTCGCCTCGGGCCCCCAGGACCCCCCACCCCGGGTTCTAAACGAACCAGGACCCTCACAGGCCCTGGCGCGCAGCCTGAGCCCACAAGCGGCTTTTCCTCCCCTGACAGCACGACCGGCCTTCTACTCTTGGCGGCAGCCCCACACTCCACCCCGCAGACCCGTCTGTCCAGTGCTTCCCGACAGCTAAGCTCTCTGTCACGGCACACCAGGTGCCACACGTTCCTAAGCCCGCCTGCCCACCGGGCTGCCCATCGTCCCGACACACCTCTGGCGCAGGGGCCCGGGACCGGGTCTGCAGGACAGATGCCGCCCTGGGCGTCCTGAAAAGATGGCAGGGCACACGCTGAGCGAGGCCCCTCGGGCACCCGGCCGCCGAGCTCTGACCGTGCTGGGCGGGCCTGGGGGCTGACAGCGCCTCCCACCGAGCTCCGACCGTGCTGGGCGGGCCTGGGGGCTGACAGCGCCTCCCGCCGAGCTCCGACCGTGCTGGGCGGGCCTGGGGGCTGACAGCGCCTCCCGCCGAGCTCCGACCGTGCTGAGCGAGCCTGGGGGGCTGACAGCGCCTCCCCGGCCACTCGGCACCCGGCCGCCGAGCTCCGACTGTGCTGGGCGAGCCTGGGGGCTGACAGCGCCTCCCCGGCCACCAGGCAAGGCAGGGCACCCCCATCCACTCGGCACGGCCTGTGCGCGGGAGACGCGGCCAAGCAGACGCTCTGCCCGGTTCTCAGCTGGACTGCAGCTCTCACTGGTGACCTCAAGAAGTCCTTGCAGCCTGTATTTGCAGCCTGTATAAGCCCTCACCTTCTCCCTCTGGATCTGCGTTTTCTCTGCTGACTCTTCACGCGTGGTACGATTGTCCACACCGAAGGCCCTAATGTTCACGTAAACACACTATTTTCTATTGCTCGTTCCTGGCTGCAGAACTCCATGAGGTCTGTTAGGTGCATACATGCCAAGAGCCAAAAACAAACCAAGTTTAAAGGACAAAGCTGGTGCTGACCAGCGAGAACTATCCAGTGCAGTGCTGTCCCGGCAGCGTCTGGACCTGCTCTGTGGTCCCGGGCAGCGGCGGCCAGGACTCTGCTGAGGGAGCAGACGAAACAAGACCAGCAGGTTCTGGTCCCCACTGAAGCCGGGGGCTGCAAAAGTGAGATTCCTCACACTATTCCTCTTTGCTTTCAGAGATCTGAAAATTTCTAAATTAACAAGTTTTTTTGAGAGTTCCCATTGTAGCTCAGTGGCTTAAGAACCCAGCTAGTACCCATGAGGACATGGGTTCAAACCCTGGCCTCCATCAGCGGGTTAAGGATCCGGTGTTGCCGTACGCTGCAGGTCACAGGTGCAGCTGGGATCTGGTGTTGCCGAGGCTGTGGTGTAGACCAACAGCACAGCTCTGATTTGACCCCTCGCCTGGGAACATCCAAATGTCCCAGGTGGGGCCATAAAAAGCAAAATGATGACGGTAAATAAATAAGCAAATTAAGAAGTTGTTTAGGGACCAGTGTGACCCTCTAACATCTCCTGAAACTTCTTTGAAGGTTTTGTGTTTTGTTTGCTTTTTTCTTAGGGCCACACTTGTGGCACATGGAAGTTCCCAGGCTTGGGGTCAAATTGGAGCTGCAGCTGCTGGCCTGCACCACCACTCACAGCGACACCGGATCCTTAACCCACTGAGCAAGGCCAGGGATCAAACCTGTGTCCTCATGGATGCTAATCGGGTTCTCACTGGATGGGTCCAACAGCAAACAGGACACAGTGAGGGCCTGGGGGCAAGGCCAGCATCCCCGTGATGCCGAGAAGCAATAACCAGAGGGCCAGTCCCCGCCCCTTCCTGTCGTGCCCTCTGGGAGCTTAAGTTCAGAGAGCGCTGTCCTGAGGCTGGGTCTCTCCCAGCCGTGACCACATCCGTGCCAGCTGGCCGGGGTAACGGCGGGCCCGCAGCGACCTGGAGCTGCAGCCTAGCCGGTGCGGGGCCCCCAGGTGGCACGATGCCTCCTTCACGAGGTGTGAACAGGCGAGGCCGGAACCACTGCCAGGAAGGGACCCCCAAACACGGCCGTCCCTTCGCGGCCGGGCTGGCAGGTGATCCTTCACTGGGTGATGGTTTCTGTGCAAACTCACAGCTTCAGCACAGACGCATGGTGGACCCCCAGGCCGGGCCCCCAAGTCCAGAGACGGGGTCAGGAGCTGCAGAGGCCCAGGGTGTCATCCAGCAGAAGCCGGCTCGGGGCCTGTGGAGCAACACCCATCAAGCCTACGAGCAACTGAGCTGACACGGAGGACGCGAACCCCCAGCTGACGAGTCCCCACAGGGGGGCAGGGGGCGATCGACAGGCACCTCGGGCAGGTGTCTCCAGGTCGGGTGGGCGCTGTGGCCAGAACCCCGAGAGGTCAGCGGGTCCCCACACCAGCCTTCCCAGTAGGTTTAGCAGAAAAGGCTCCAGGAAATCTACAGGTTTACATGTTGGCATCTTTGGGGCTCCCTGCCAACATCTACAGAGAATCCAGAGCCACTCTTCCTTGCTCTAGGGTTACAATCAAATACCACCCTGAGGAGGGGACGGCCCCACCCCACACCGTCACCCGCCCGCCCCGCCAGCCCCACGCTGACTAAATACACCAAGGCCCCACGGAATCTGAACTTCAGAGCCTCGAGGGAACAGCCGCGGAAGCAGAGGGCTGGGGGGGCGGCCCGGAGCTGCCGTGTGCGGGCCGGGGGCGCGTGGCTGAGACTGCAGAGAAGACCGCCTGGCCTCCCGTCACGGCAAAGGGACATGTCAGCAAACCCCACCGGGAAGCAGGGGAACGCCCGCAGGACGTCCGTCTTCCCAGACGGAGGCATAAAGGTCACCACCCACAACCTGCAGCCTCTGCCACGCAGACCTACCTGCTTTTCTCATGAGCTCTCCTCCCAGGCCCCTGAAAATTAATGAAAACATTCAGGTTAACCCTCGTTAGAACAAGTGCCCCCACAGAGGAAGTCCAGGCTCCCGGGCACCACAAGGCAGAGAGGACGGCTGCACTTGTCGGCAGGAGTACGGACTTCTCGTGAAAAGGAATAAAAACGTGCCGTGACCAGCTCCTAGGCGACAGTCAGATCTTAGCAGACACTGACCTGACCGCTGCTGCTTCAGCCCAAACCACAGAGCCGACTCCAAGCGCTGCAAAACCTGAAGGGACCTCAGGCGCCACAAGACAGCACCCTGCAGCCTGAGGACACAAGCCACAGGTGCCCCGGCGTGAGCAGCGCTAGGGAGGAAGTGCCACCTGGCCTGGGGACAGGGACACTGACGGCGGGAAC
This sequence comes from Catagonus wagneri, assembly GCA_004024745.2. Lineage (NCBI taxonomy): Eukaryota > Metazoa > Chordata > Mammalia > Artiodactyla > Tayassuidae > Catagonus > Catagonus wagneri. Next base: position 26,269 of record PVHT021183571.1, read on the forward strand.
CGGTGGACCTGAGTCCCGCGACCACTCCGGGGAGAAGGCAGGGAACGTGTGAGACTCTGGCATCGGCCTCAGACAGAGGAAGAGGATGCAGGTTGCTACCCTGCCTTAAATAACTGGGAACTGGGAGAAATAAATGAAGGTCGTAGCCTGGAAAACGGGGTTCAGCAGGAGGCAGGGGCCCAGCCCGGGCATTTCCAGGCGCAGCCGCCCAGCCCGCGGAGTCCGGAGGTCACGCTGGGGGTGCGAGGCGGCTGCGACCTGAGCGGCCGGGGAGCAGCACAGACAGCACCCCCAGCTAACCCCAGGCCGACCTGGGCTGCACCTGCAGGGAGAGACACTACCTGAGCCTAAGGACAGAACGCGGACACCTGCGGGAACCGCCTGGAAGGCAGACGCACCATCGGCCAGGGCCCAGGCCCAGTCCGGCACGAGGCGTCGGCACAGCGCTCACAAGGCCCCGCAAGGCGGCCGGCTGGCCCTGGACCCCCAGGCCTCAGAGGGGCCCGACCAACCTACCGAGAGGAAGGTCCCAGAGCCCAGGCCCCAGCAGCCAAACCCCCACAAAGCCTGCTGTCCACCCAGCATGAGCGGGAAAACCAGACCCGGCTCCAAGAAGGTCCAGCCGCCCGGCCAGGCCCCCAGCACAGCTTCGGCTTCCGCGTGCGTCCAGGAAGCGGAGCGGGCACAGAGCGGCCCCGCGCGACAAGCACTGCAGACGTGAAGAGAACGCAGCAGCACAGGCAGCAGTGACGCGTGAACAGACAAACCCTCCGAAGGCAGAGGCTCACGGAGTCCCGTGCGCGGGCGAGGCAGCTCGCGGGGGAGCGACCGCGTCCCGCCTGAGACCCAGCCCCGGGCAGCGTTACTGGATCACAACTCGGAGCAGAGCAGGTGGGCGTGGAAGGGCGCTCCCGCTTCCAGACAAACCCCAGAAGAGGAACGAGGCGCGAGGGACCCGCGGGCGCCCGCGGCAGGCCCCGCCTCTCAGGCACTGACCCCCCGGAGGTCGGCCTGAACCCAGGGGTCCACTCGGTGGCTCCACCGGGGCTCTGGCACGCCTTCCCCGTGGGCCACACTGTCCACGCCGGGCGCCCTGGCTGAGCCAGCTCTAACCGCGCGGGGACAGCACGGCAAACCCAAAACGTGGGACGTCAAGGAGGTGATGGGCCTGAACTCAGAAAGACTGTGGGGGGGGGCGAAAGGGCGGGGCCGGGAGCACCACACGGCACCGACCCCGAGCAGAGCCCGGCTCGGAGCAGCGGCCGCAGAGCCCACCGGAGGCCTCCCGGAGGGACCTGCGCCCACAGGTCACTGGTCACAGGGACCCCCACGTGCGGGGCAGACCTTGGTTGTACCAGTTCCGCAGAAGGTCCCCCGCTCGGGCAACGCCTTCTCAAGTTTAAAGAGGAAACAGCATGCCCACAACTTACTGTCCGCGGAGAGAAACTAACAGCACAGGCCAGGAGACACGAGCTGCGGTGGAGCAAGTGGTCGGAGCTGCCACTGACCACGGGGGGGGTCACCGGGACCACCGCTCCCCTCCAAGCTCCACTCGGCCTCGGGGGACGCCCGCTTGGAGGGCCTTGCCCAGGAGGGCTTCTGAGCACAGTGCGCCCGCGAGGACGCGGCTCCTGACGCGGCTCAGGCCACCAAGAAGGCAAAGGCAGCCCCCCGGACCACGCAGCCGGGCTCCTGCGATACAGGGCAGCCCACCGAGGGCTGGAGCAGGCACGGGGCCGGGGCCGGGGCGTGCAAACCCCATGCAGGCTGGCACCTCGCTCCAAGACCAAGATGTGTCCCACTCAACAGAGCCGCTCCGTCTCACTTCCCCTAGTTCGCTTTCAAGGTGAGGCTTTTGGCTCCTGCTCTGCCAGCCCCCAAGACACCGCCAGGCAGTCACCCGGGAAAAATGCAACACGTCCACACCAGGGCTCGGCTGCCAACGCTCACGAGCTTCACCCCAGAGAAGCCGAACGCTGGAAACCAGCCACACGCCCAGCCCCCAGCAGTGATGAGCACACCAGGCACGCGCGGCCGCCCCCCGCCCCCCGCCCCCGGGAATCTCAGGGAAACCTGGGAGGAAAGACCGCACCCCAGAGCCTCCACAGGCAGTCCGTCTGTGTGACATTCAGAAAGGGCGCCGTGGTGACAGGCAGGCCGCAGCCGCCAGCTAGAGGGGGCGGGGGGCCTCCGGGAAGGGGCGCTGCTGCAGGTGCACCGCCTGCGGCCTCCACTGGTCAGGCTCCAGAGGCAGCGGGCAAGCTCCACGCCACGCCGGGCGAGCTGAGCGCTCCCCGCCCTCCGCAGGGTAAGCGCGGCCCTCTCGGGGTCCGCCGGGACTGGGGGGCCAACGTTTTCTTCAGCAGGACACAAAAGGTAAGGACTCCAGGCTTGTGGAACCTACCTGTATAACTGGCGCTCGCAGAGCTGAAAACAGAGAACCGCAGTCACTCCCTCATGGCTCACCAGGGGTTCTAAACAACACAGCAGGTGCACAGCAGGGGGCTCTCGGGAAGCCGCTGCTCTCCCCCAGGTCCTCCTGCTTCCAGAGGGCGTCACCACCACCTCCCAGCTGCGGCTCACTGGACGCCCAGCTCCCAGGCGCGCCCTAAGCCTCACTGGAACCCTAGCCCCACGCTCTGCGGGACGGGAGGCCGCGGACGGTCCCCAGGCTGATCCGCCCCTTCTGCGTCACAGCCGCCTTCGAGGATCTCAAAGACCCAGGCAAGTGTCTGCGCCCCGGCTATGACTGCAGACGCGGGGCTCCCATCCTGGGGACACGGCTGGGGGCGCAGGGCCACCTGCACATGAGGACACCCCCCGAGTGCCGAGCCCCAGAGGGGCTCTCGCCCGCAGCCCCAGGACTGACCCTTGGGGCTGGGGAAGGGGCAGGGCTGGGGTGGACAGAGCCCGGCACCGGGAGCCCTAGAGGGGCAGCCCCGCCGGCGGCACGCTGACCTGCTGGTGGATCTGCTTCAGGCCCTGCACAGTCTTGTCGTCCAGGAAGTCCGTGCTGGGCCTGCAGGAGTTCAAGCGCAGCGTGAGGTCCCGGGAGAGCGTCAGGGAGCCCGTGTGCAGGCGTGGCGCCCCAGCTCCCATCTGCAAGCACCGCAGGGGGTCCCCTCCCTGAAGGTGCACCCCCTGAGCAGGAAGGACGGATCGCCCTTTGGGTCAGCGGCTACTAGACAGCAGAGACCGGCCCGTGATGAGGGCAGAGGTGCCTGCCTGCGAGCCGGGGCCCCGGGATGGGGAGCAGCCAGCTCCCAGCTGCCGTGGGACCTGCTCTGGAAAAGAGCAAGA